>QEOT01009695.1:269786-382399 GCA_003123785.1 Pterocarya stenoptera | reverse complement strand
ATTCATTATCATTAGTATTTACAGAATAGAAGAAGAATGAAAGAGCACAAATAGGAATTCAAGGTATTGCAAAACCAATCTTTTATTTCAAAAAGAATTGATTTTTAATTTTGATTTGGTTCATTGCTGTCACTAGCATGAATTCCATCTATCAAGTCGATGTTGTGGGCTTACATTGAACAAGGTTTGACCCCCCAGAAAAGAGAGAAAATATATTAAAATCACTCTCTAGCTAGGTCATAGACTGAGCTCAAGTTGCCGTTTTCTGCGCCTCGTATATATGCAAAGGGTTTGCAAAGCAGACGCGCGCTAGGTTTTGCAAAGCAAACGCTATGTCTGCTGCAGCACGACCCCAAATAAGCGAAAAGAAACAAACGAACAAAAAAGAAACGAAAAGCAGCCAAAGTTTTGCAGAGAATCGGAAGACTGTATCTTGTTACACATAACCTTGACTACCAGACACTTCACGTTCTTGACAAAAGCTTGGGTAGGATCCATGGCGCTGGGTCTTGTAAGAATGCAGCGGGCGACTTTAAAGAAGAGCTACCATGCATCAAGAGAGGTGCGATGGGCTTTGGCTTTTCGCAGTGATTGCTTAATATACGAAAAGTCGAAAACTAGAATCCGTGAAGGAGTTGACTTGGGGATGAACTCATTTTTTGCACGTTTCGTAACTTAGATTTCACGTGACGTCTGATTGGGGAGAAAAAAAAAATTCACATCAAAAGGAGCGCCGGTTGCATACGGTTACCCAAGGACGGTTGTATATAGCAGGATTGGGTCTGCTGTAAAATTACGGCGAGGCCAAGGGCAAGTGTTTTAGAGAAAAGTAGCAAGTGTTGGTCTTGGACGCCAAAGGCTTAAAAAAATAAAATTTCTCATAAAAAGAAGCGCCGGTTGCGTGGGGTTGCGCGGGGGCGGTTGTAAGTAGAGTTTTTGTTTGTTCAAAGGGTGTTTCAGAGAGAGAGAGAGAGAGAGAGAGAGCTCTTGGAAATGAAAGACGAGGCCGAATCTTGGAGCTCCTTCACCTGCTCCACCACTGTCCCAACTCTTCCTCTACATTCTTCGTCGAATCCTGCAACGCAGCCTTCGAGTCTGCCATCTCTCTCTCTTCTCAGCCCAACCCAATTCCTCTTACGTATTCAACAATTCACAAAACCACACCACACGGCATCAAAAAAGGAAGGAAGCAAAGAAAATCTTTTCTTTTACGTCTCCTTCTTAATAATATGAACCATTTTTCGTACTTTTCCTTTTTTGGTATATCCATATCTAAAGAAAAATGATAAGCTATATTGATTTGCGGATGAGGCTCCATTAATAAAGAAGAAATACATATATATATATATATATTTTTTTTTTTATACTCGGCCTGGCCCGACCCGAGTACGTTCGGGTCGGGTTGTTGCCCGAAGACGGCTCCGATTGACCGGGTTCCAGCCCTACCTAGTAGCACTGGTTGATGGTCCAACAAAGAGTATCTCTGTGTAGCAGAGCTTCCTCAACCTGCTCACTATATCAACCGGATCGATGTCCCCGATCACCGTCAATTTCTTGTCCTTCAAGTCCGAGGTGATGGAATCAACGCCTACGGAATTACAACACAAAAACCAGTCAAATTTGTCAGTTTGGCTGGCATACTTTTACTATCTACTGGGTGTTACTTGCTTTAAATAAAGGAAACGTTAAGAAAGAAATCAAATGGACCGAGTACATGAGTAGTCATAATACAGAGACAGCCAAACAAAGGACTTATAGTGGAATCACAACGAAGTAAAATTCTATACCTGAAAGGCCAGATACTGACTTCATGGCCTTTTCCTTTTCTTTGTCATCATTCAGTTCCACTTTCAAAACCACTTTCTGTCATAAAACATGATAGAGCTAGCTCTATTCAGAATTTTGTAAATCAGAGAATCATATAAATAAAAGTAAAACTATCAAATGGTTAGGGAACCCGATAAAGTTTTGTCATCAGGGAGACAAGAGAAGAAAGACACAAAGGGTCTTTTTAAGGGCGAAGACAAGGAGAGCGAAAGACAGATAGAGCTCGAGGAAAGGGAGATTCTTACCTTCCATATTAAAAGCTTGTTCCATTGGAAGTTGCCGATCCAGAGATTCAATTTTGGGGGTGCCATATTGATTTATGCAGTGACGAGGATGCGTTATATATATGGATTTTGTTATGGGAGCGCCTACAAGCCGGATGTTGTGTAATTAGAAGATTTACACCCTCCAATGGGAGAGTGAAACGTGGCAGGCATAGTAAATTTACAATAAATGCAAAAGGATGCATAAGACAGAAACTAACCACTCCCAAGTGCAATCCTCCCCAGGACTCTCACTCTCTCTCTCCACTCTCTCTCTTTTCAAAAACCACCATCTGCAATCTCTCTTCATTCTCTCTCACTCACTCTCTCTCTCTCTCTCTTCCATATTCTAATGCGTTTGGATATTAAATTAAATTGAGATAATAAATATTATTATAATATTATTTTTTAATAATATTATTATTTTAAAATTTTTAAAAAATATATTATTTATTATATTTTATATTAAAATTTAAAAAAAAATAATAATAATAAATTAGGATGAATTGAGATGGTCTATATTCCAAACGAAGCTTCATAGATTTCGGCAAGGGCATCCAAATCTGTTTCACACTGCCTCGTACCCTGATGGCAAGAGCCTGAAAGTTGTCGCAACTTTTTCAACTTTTTCTTAGAGCCTGAAAGCCAGAAGGAGCGGAGTAACCCAGAAAGAGTACGGATCCCGCAAAGCGTGTTGTCGGCAAAGTTGAAAGGGCTATGGTCAATAAATGCGTGTCGGCAAAGTTGAAAGTTGAAAGGGCCGACCATTGTGAAGTAGGAAAATTATACAGTTTAGTAATCTACTACTATTTATTTATTATTATTTTTATATTTATTTTTTTAATTTTTTAATTTAATAATTAAATAAATAATTATTAATAAAATTATATATTTTTTATTTTTTTTAATAATTAAGAATGTTAAAAAAAATACTTAAAATAATTGATAAAAAAATAAATATACTATAAGTAGTAAATAAGTAAAAAAATAGATAGTAACACTATCACTACTCTTGTCAGGATATTAAAATTTTGTTATACATCATTTATTATTCACTTTTACATCTTAACCTGATAATTTTTTTTTATAAAGTGAAGTATAGAATATGAAATGATAAACGATAACTTATGAGAAGAATTTATTATTTTTCAAATGCAATTACTTCCCAAAAAGCATACAATATCCTAATCTACATTGAGAAGGGCGTATAAATCAGGTGTAGATCATGTGACAACAAAACCATCTCAATGTTTCAAATAAAAAATCTAGATTTGAAATCTCTTATCCCTTGTATAAAAAAAAACTTGTTTAACTATTTTAAAGTGCGCCTTTGCTGAAGATCTTGACATCGAATTGGTTATTCTAATTGTTCAAAATTTGAAGAATATATAATTTTTTAATTTTTAACCATCTCACTTATCATAATTTTCAATAACCTCTAATAATCTATAATATAATAATCTAATATGTACATATTTGTGCATTATCTTATACATATGTGCATATTTATGATTTATTATCAATGGATAGTATATATTATTTTATATCTTATATGGTCAATGATAATAAGATATACATATGTAATTTTATCTAATTGCATTTGAAAAATAATAAATTCTTCTCATAAGTTATCGTTTATCATTTCACATTCTATACTTCACTCTATAAAAAAAAAATTATCAGGTTAAGATGTAAAAGTGAATAATAAATGATGTATAACAAAATTTTAATATCCTGACAAGAGTAGTGATAGTGTTACTATCTATTTATTACTCATTTACTATTTATAGTATATTTATTTTTTTATTATTTTTTTTAAGTATTTTTTTTAACATTCTTAATTATTAAAAATATATAATTTTATTAATAATTATTTCTTTAATTATTAAATTAAAAAATTAAAAAAATAAATATAAAATAATAATAAATAAATAGTTGTAGATTACTAAACTGTATAATTTTCCTACAAGCGGTGCTACTCCCACCGCTGGGAGCCACCGCTCACTCTTACCGTTAGTATAAATTGAAGTGTTTATTTTTTTTTATATTTTTTTACATCTATTTTTTTAATACATTTAAATATTTTTAAAAAAATAAAAAAATTCATAATATTATTAAAAAACACTTACTTAATCATTAAGTAAAAAAATAATAATAAAAAAAACTTAAAAAGTCAAAGCGGTAAAAACCAGCGGTAAGACTAGCATTTTTCTTTTCCTACTCACAATGGTCGGCCCTTTCAACTTTCAACTTTGCCGACAACACGCTTTGCGGGACCCGTACTTAGGGGTGTAAATGTAAACTGGAAGACCGGTCCGGACCGGACTGGATTTACCGGTTTTTGACCGGTCCGGTCCAGAACCGGTTTTTAAAATCCGTAAACCGGCCGGAACCGGTCCGGTTCCGGTTTTAGGATTTTCCGGACCAGACCGGACCGGTTTATAAATATATATATATAAATTAATATTTTATATATAAGTTTTATGAAAAATTAAAATTATAAAAAATATTTTTTATATATTAATATATATAAGTCTTATATATAATGTATAATTAATAAATTATATTATTATTAATATAATTATATATAAGATAATATTATTAAAAAGTAAAAGTTTAATCTTAAAAATGAAAATTTAATCAATACTATTATATAATTTAATATTATTTAACTAATACTAATAGTCTAATAGTTTAATATAGAGTCTAGACTATAGTTATACTTATATTAACATAGTTACACTAAATCACTATAACTAATACTAATATATAGCTATACTAATAGTTTAATATTAATACTATTATATAATCTAATAATTTATATAGCTATACTAATATATAAGTCTATAACTATTTAACTAATACTAATAGTTTAATATAGAGTCTAGACTATAGTTATACTTATACTAACATTGTTACACTTACACTAAATCACTATAATTAATACTAATATATAGCTATACTAATAGTCTAATATTAATACTATTATATAGTCTAATAATTTATAGTTATACTAATATATAAGTCTATAACTATTTAACTAATACTAATAGTTTAATATAGAGTCTAGACTATAGTTATACTTATACTAACAAAGTTACACTTACACTAAAGCACTATAATTAATATTAATATATAGCTATACTAATAGTCTAATATTAATACTATTATATAGTCTAATAATTTATATAGCTATACTAATAGTCTAATAGTTTAATATAGAGTCTAGACTATAGTTATACTTATACTAACATAGTTACACTTACACTAAATCACTATAATTAATATTAATATATAGCTATACTAATAGTCTAATATTAATACTATTATATAGTTTAATAATTTATATAGCTATACTAATATATAAGTCTATAACTATTTAACTAATACTAATAGTCTAATAGTTTAATATAGAGTCTAGACTATAGTTATACTTATACTAACATAGTTACACTTACACTAAATCACTATAATTAATACTAATATATAGCTATACTAATAGTCTAATATTAATACTATTATATAGTCTAAAAATTTATATAGTTATACTAATATATAAGTCTATAACTATTTAACTAATACTAATAGTTTAATATAGAGTCTAGACTATACTTATACTTATACTAACATAGTTACACTTACACTAAATCACTATAATTAATATTAATATATAGCTATACTAATAGTCTAATATTAATACTATTATATAGTCTAATAATTTATATAGCTATACTAATATATAAGTCTATAACTATTTAACTAATACTAATAGTCTAATAGTTTAATATAGAGTCTAGACTATAGTTATACTTATATTAACATAGTTACACTAAATCAATGTAATTAATACTAATATATAACTATACTAATAGTCTAATATTAATACTATTATATAGTCTCATATATTATATAGCTATACTAATAGTTTAACTATTTAACTAATACTAATAGTTTAGTATAGACTATAGTTATTAATATAGACTATAGTTATACTAAATCACTATTACTAATACTAATATATAAGTATATAATTATACTAATATTATATTAAATGTATTACAAATTTAAAAAAATTTAACTATCATTAATTCTATTACTGTTATTATACTAATGTATAATATAACTATACTAATATTATTATATATTATTAATTTCCTAAACTAAACCCAACGGCGCCGTTTTCCTAAGGGGTGTAAATTCTACCCTAGGAATCGATTCACGATTACATACGCCGCTCACTCTGTCTCTCGCTCCCAGTCCCTGCCCCTGCCCCGGTTCGTCTCTCACTCTGCTCTCACTCTCAGCTCCTCCCGGTCTCACTCGGTCACTCTCAAGTTCTCAACTCTCAACTCTCCCTTCTCTCACTCTCTTGTCTCTCACTCTCGAGCCGTCTCTCACTCTCTCTTCTCTCAACTCTCTCTGCCGAGGCCCGAGTCTCCGATTCTCCATCAACGTGTAACGGTAAGTTTGTTTATTTTTATTGTTTTCTGTTTTTGAAATTACATACTAGCATTTTTGTGATTGGGTTTTGTGATTTGTAATATTAGGGTTTTTGAATCCGAAATTTAGGATTTTTTGTGATTTTGTTTATTATTGTGTTTGTAATATTAGGGTTTTGTGATTGGGCTTGTGATATTACTTTGAAATTATGAATCTATGATAGATGAGGGGCTGTGAATCTGTGATACACTGATATTAGCCATTAGGGTTTGTTGAATCCGAAAGTTACTTTGTTTGGGTTTTGTGTTTGGGTTTTGTGAAATTGTGTTTAGTGTTTAGTGATTGAGTTTTTTAAATTATATTGATAGGGGCCATAGGGCTTACATTATTCCTTTAAATAAATTTATTGCTACTTTTATACATTGAGAAATTGGGCAGCTGCTTACCCCACATATATATAGTTATAGCTGCTTTTATTAATTTTATTTTTGTTACTATAGATGGATCCTTCAAATGAAACACCCGGCAATGTTCGACCTTCAATGGGAGGGAGTCAAAGGACCATGGAATCAACAGCGACTAATGATCCGCTTTCTCCCAAAGCTACTGTAAGTAAGCCATCTAACTCCAAAGAGTGGTAGGAAAAGATATGTAGCTTGGGATTATTTTACTTTGATTGATACTGCGGATAAATCGAAACCTAGGGCTGCATGTAACCTTTGTGGGATGACTTATACTTGTGATCCTAATATAAATGGCACAAAATCAATGTTGGGGCACTTAGAAAAAATATGTAAGAAGTCTCCACTTAGGAAAGTGGATAAAAACCAATCTATATTGGGTTTTCAGTCTGGATCAAGCAGTGGGGGGCTTGTACCTATTGCTTTTAGTGTTGAGGCTTGTAGAGAAGCCTTAGCTGAAATGTTGGTTGTTGATGAGCTTCCTTTTAAATTTGTGGAAGGGAAGGGGTTTAAGAAATTTATGCTTGTTGTGCAACCTAGATGGAATGGGATTCCATCACGTGTAACGGTTGCAAAAGATATTTTTAAACTTTATTTGAGAGAGAAAAAGAAGTTGAAAAGTGCTCTTAAGGGGCAGCGCATTTGTCTAACCACGGATACATGGACATCCGTGCAAAATTTTAACTACATGTGTCTCACCGCACATTTTATTGATGATGATTGGAAAATGCACAAAAGAATAATCAATTTTTGTAAGGTTGAAAACCACAAGGGTGAGACACTAGGGAAAAAAATTGAAGCTTGTTTGCTTGAATGGGGGAGGCCCAATATATTGACAATTACACTCGATAATGCAAGTTCAAACAATGGGGCAGCTTCGTATTTAAAAAAAAAAAGACAAAGCATAGAAAAGATACAATTTTGGAACATGAGTTCTTGCATATGAGATGTTGTGCTCATATCTTGAACTTGATTGTTCGGGATGGGTTGAAAGAATATGATCAATCCATTGCACGAATTAGAGGGGCTGTGAAGTATGTGAAATCATCCCCACAAAGGTGGAACACATTTAAGAAATGTTATGTGAAGTATGTGAAATCATCCCCACAAAGGTGGAACACATTTAAGAAATGTTATGATAGTGAGGACATTACTTGTAAAAGTGGTGTATGCTTAGATGTAGTAACTCGTTGGAACTCCACTTATATGATGTTGGATAGGGCTGAAAAGTTTCAAAAAGCATTTCAACGGTTAAAGGATGAAGATTCGGGGTATGTCAAGAGCCTTGGGGAGTATGATAGTGAGGATGATGATGATGTTAGTGAGTTGGGGCAAGGAGGGGCACCCAAGTTAGGGCCTCCAACCATTGATGATTGGGATAAGAATAGGTTCTTTGTAAAATTTCTGAAACTTTTTTACGATGCAACTTTGCGTTTCTCCGGGACCAATTATGTCACTTGCAATGGTTTTATATTTGAGCTAGCGACAATTCAAGCTGCAATTAATTTGGAGTGTTTGGAAGGGCCTCATAATTTGAGAACAATGGCATTTAGTATGAAATCTAAATGTGAGAAGTATTGGGGAAATCTTGAAAANTTCTAGCTATTATTTTTGAAGGAATATATGAGGATAATAGTTCAAAAGTTCAAATGTTGGTGGATCGGGTTAAAGATGCATTGAGTCGTTTATATGATATTTATTGTGGAAATGGCGGAAGTGATGTAGGGGCACAAGATCAAACTAAGAGCCAATCAAGTGAGGGAGGAGCTAGTAGCACAAGTTCAACCACTAGGGTAGGTCAAGGTAATTTCAGATTATTAATCCATGAACAAATTAAGAAGCGTTTGGAGTCGGAGAACTCTTTGTCAAGTAAATCTGAATTGGAGAGATATTTATCTGAAACATGTGAAGAAGATGATTCAAAATTCGACTTGTTGGCTTGGTGGAAGGTTAACTCCTTTAGATACCGCGTGCTTTCAAGAATTGCACGGGATGTTCTTGCAGTTCCGATATCTACAGTGGCCTCTGAGTCGGCTTTTAGCATAGCAGGTCGAGTACTTGATCATTTCCGTAGTAGCCTATCTCCACTTATGGTAGAAGCCCTAATTTGTATACAAAATTGGCTCCGTTCTTCTGCCCCGATTAACCTTCGCACTTTAATGGATGATGTTGAGGAGTTTGAGAAATTTGATACAGGTATATAGCATCATTTATCTTTTCTTTAACTATCTCTAAAGTTTAAATCATATTAGTAATTTGTTTTAATTATTATGTTTTTTTTTTCCTTCTTGTGTAGAGCTCATGGAAGACCCAGAGAATTCTTCAATACCTACTTCTTTAGTTGGAGATCATTAAATTTAAGGTAGGTAAACTTGTATAACATTTCCGTAAGTTTTTTTTTTTGCCTATTTAATGTACTTACTAACTTTTTATTGGAATTAATTGCTTGATTTATTTTCATATAATTGCAAGGTTTGTTGAATGGACTATTGGAGTTGGTGGCTTGGTGAATATCTATTGGGTTCGAGTTGTAAAATTCTTTGTTGGATGTTCTAATTTGGATTTGTAATTTGGACTTGTAATTTGATGGACTTTGGACTTATAATTTAGACTTTTAGTGTTTGGACTTGTAATGTTTTGAATGTGTAAATTTGTAATGTAACAATGTTTTGGACTTTTGGACTTTTGGAATTTGGATTTATAATTTGTTAGACTTTTGGACTTCTAGTTTAGACTTTTGAACTTATTTTATTCCATAGCAGAATTTTATTCCATAGCAGATTTTTTCTTTTTTATATTTTTCTTTTTTTAAGTTTGGTTGTGATGATTACGGGTACTCTGCTTTTCATTTGCTCTACGAAACAACTGGTACGTGTAATTCTGAAAATGAATATGATTGTGGAGATTATTTGAAAAAAGAATTAATTAAAATATAAAAAATAATAATATTTTATTAATACAAAGAGTGATAGCTAATTCAATGTAAACTTCAAATTTTAAATGATTAGTTAAAAGTGAAAAAATTACGTATTAGTCAAAATTTAAAGAATAGGACAGCCAATTTAATGTGAATCATTGGCATTGGATTGGTCACCATAATCTTCAAAATTTGAAGAATATGTAACTTTTGCACTTTTAACTAATCACCAAAACTTAAAGTTTACATTGAATTAGCCATCACATTCTCTATAATAATAAAATATTATTATTTATATTTCTTTGATTAATTTTTTTTAAATACTTTTATTTTTATTTTCATAATCTCCGATAACTCTTTCATAAGCAATATTGCTTAAAATAAATAGATCTACTGCAACGGTATTCACACCAAAATTATCAAAGTCATGTATTCACAAAAACTCATGCTCAACTCTATATATTTCAGGTCTAATAAAAAAACAGAACAGAACAGGTTAATCTCCAACGAAATGCAATTAAAAAACATCAAAACCAACTCTGTTTTCACTATAAACCAAAGAGATATCAAACGAAAGTAAATAAATCTTAACCCAAAGTTGAAACTAGGAAACCCAGTGGTTCATCAAGAGAGTGATCACATCTTTTATTGTTCTTTATTTTCCTCTGCTCGAAAGGTAGGAAAAGATAGGAAACAACAAACGGCTATAACACCAGGTGAAAAGAAAACTTGGAACCAAATCAACAAATTGTAATCGCAAGAAAATTGACCAGATCTAGACCTAAAAATCATGTCAACCAAATAAACAATGAGATTTCCCAAGAAAAGCATCAAACACTCAAAAGCCAAGTCCTATTTTACAAATATCCGTAAAAACAATTCCCTGATTCAACACGAAATTATATTAAGAAGAAAAAATCTAGTTGTAAGCGAATCTGCACACTAATACGTGTACTCATTCAATATGATTAGTAAAAAAGTAGATTTTATTGAAAACAGTACTAATTTGAATTTAGAATATGAAGGCAACAACATTAATATGTAGATTGGTACGCAAACTTGCTTGTACATAACAAGACTCTATTAAGAACTAGGAAGATGATTGTACGAGGAATTAAATTAGTTTCGTTGGCTTCTGTTGCATACCGACCTGCAAATGTCTCGGAGCGAAGCTGTCGTGGATTTTACCAACCTGCAAAAACAATGCTTCCTTCAGGGAGATAAAGAGGGAAGTGAAGAGAAAGAAGAGAAACAAAAAAAAAACCTAGAAGAAGAGAGAGAAGGGAGAGAAGTGGGAGAGAGAGAGGGAAGAAGAAGAGAGAGAGAGAGCCGCAAGAGAGTGTAGCCGAAATTAATAAACAATTCATTTAAACTTTCAACAATACTTTTCATATTTAGAAAGAAAGATTAAATGACTAAAGCTGATATTTTAAATGAAAAGGGTTCGGCTAATTTAATGTGCACTGACTATTGATAAAATTGGTTAAATTTAAAGATGAAAAGTACTTTGAATAAGCCGATGAGGATGCTTAATTGGATTGGTCATTTTAATTTTCAAAATTTGAAGAATATGAAACTTTTTCATTTTTAACTAATACTCAAAATTTAAAGTCAACATTGAATTAGCCATCACATTCCCTATAATAATAAAATATTATTATTTTTTATTATTTATATTTCTTTGATTAATTTTTTTTAAATACTTTTATTTTTATTTTCATAATCTCCGATAACTCTTTCATAAGTAATATTGCTTAAAATAAATAGATCTACTGCAACGGTATTCACACCAAAATTATCAAAATCATGTATTCACAAAAACTCATGCTCAACTCTGTACATTTCAGGTCTAATAAAAAAACAGAACAGAACAGGTTAATCTCCAACGAAATGCAATTAAAAAACATCAAAACCAACTCTGTTTTCACTATAAACCAAAGAGATATCAAACGAAAGTAAATAAATCTTAACCCAAAGTTGAAACTAGGAAACCCAGTGGTTCATCAAGAGAGTGATCACATCTTTTATTGTTCTTTATTTTCCTCTGCTCGGAAGGTAGGAAAAGATAGGAAACAACAAACGGCTATAACACCAGGTGAAAAGAAAACTTTGACCCAAATCAACAAATTGTAATCGCAAGAAAATTGACCAGATCTAGACCTAAAAATCGTGCCAACCAAATAAACAATGAGATTTCCCAAGAAAAGCATCAAACACTCAAAAGCCAAGTCCTATTTTATAAATATCCATAAAAAAAAATTTCCTGATTCAACACGAAATTATATTAAGAACCAGGAAGATGGTTGTACGAGGAATTAAATTAGTTTCGTTGGCTTCTGTTGCATACCGACCTGCAAATTATCGAAGTGACGTCGTGGATTTTACCACCCTGCAAAAGCAATGCTTTCTTCAGGAAGATAAAGAGGGAAGATGAAGAGAAAGAAGAGAAACAAAAAAAAAAAAAAAAAAACTAGAAGAAGAGAAAGAAAGAAACAATTCATTTAGACTTTCAACAACATTTTTCATATTTAGAAAGAAAGATGAAATGACTGTAACTGATATTTTAAATGAAAAGGGTTTGAGTAATTCAATGTGCACCGCCTATTGGTTAAATTAGTTTGGCTAACACGCGTTTATAAATTCTCAGTTCAAACCTTGGCCGCTTGCCCTCCCCATTCTCTTCGTCATCACCATACACGCAGATTTTTTAACATTTGTTCAAAGGGTGTTTCACAGAGAGAGAGAGAGAGAGAGAGAGAGAGAGAGAGAGAGAGAGAGCTCTTGGAAATGAAAGACGAGGCCGAATCTTGAGCTCCTTCACCTGCTCCACCACTGTCCCAACTCTTCCTCTACATTCTTCGTCGAATCCTCCAACGCAGCCTTCGAGTCTGCCATCTCTCTCTCTTCTCAGCCCAACCCAATTCCTCTTACGTATTCAACAATTCACAAAACCACACCACACGGCATCAAAAAAGGAAGGAAGCAAAGAAAATCTTTTCTTTTACGTCTCCTTCTTAATAATATGAACCATTTTTCGTACTTTTCCTTTTTTGGTATATCCATATCTAAAGAAAAATGATAAGCTATATTGATTTGCGGAAGAGGCTCCATTAATAAAGAAGAAATACATATAAATATAAAAAAATATATATATATATATGAGCATTGCTATGCATCATCCTACACACCACACACTAATGTATTTTTTATTTTTTATTTATTTTTTATTTATTTTTTTTTATTTTACTCTTCTTGAAACATTTATATTTTTTATTCATCATCCATATAATACACGTTTAATAAAAGAAACAAATAAAAATAAATAAAAAAAGTTATGGTGTGTGGTGTGTAAGATGATGCAAAGATTAATTCTATATATATATACTCGGTCTGGCCCGACCCGAGTACGTTCGGGTCGGGTTGTTCGGGCCCGAAGACGGCTCCGATTGACCGGGTTCCAGCCCTACCTAGTAGCACTGGTTGATGGTCCAACAAAGAGTATCTCTGTGTAGCAGAGCTTCCTCAACCTTCTCACTATATCAACCGGATCGATGTCCCCGATCACCGTCAATTTCTTGTCCTTCAAGTCCGAGGTGATGGAATCAACGCCTACTGAATTACAACACAAAAACCAGTCAAATTTGTCAGTTTGGCTGGCATACTTTTACTATCTACTGGGTGTTACTTGCTTTAAATAAAGGAAACGTTAAGAAAGAAATCAAATGAACCGAGTACATGAGTAGTCATAATACACAGACAGCCAAACAAAGGACTTATAGTGGAATCACAACGAAGTAAAATTCTATACCTGAAAGGCAACATACTTTCATCATGGCCTTTCTATTTTCTATGTCATCATTCAGGTCCACTTTCAAAACCACTTTCTGTCATAAAACATGATAGAGCTAGCTCTATTCAGAATTTTGTAAATCAGAGAATCATATAAATAAAAATAAAATTATCAAATAGTTAGGAAACCCGATAAAGTTTTGTCATCAGGGAGACAAGAGAAGAAAGACACAAAAGGTCTTTTTAAGGCCGAAGACAAGGAGAGCGAAAGACAGATAGAGCTCGAGGAAAGGGAGATTCTTACCTTCCATATTAAAAGCTTGTTCCATTGGAAGTTGCCGATCCAGAGATTCAATTTTGGGGGTGCCATATTGATTTATGCAATGACGAGGATGCGTTATATATATGGATTTTGTTATGGGAGCGCCTACAAGCCGGACGTTGTGTAATTAGAAGATTTACACCCTCCAATGGGAGGGTGAAACGTGGCAGGCATAGTAAATTTATAATAGATACAAAAAATGCAAAAGGCAGAAACTAACCACTCCCAAGTGCAGTCCTCCCCACGACTCTCACTCTCTCTCTCCACTCTCTCTTTTCAAAAACCACCATCTGCAATCTCTCTTCATTCTCTCTCACTCACTCTCTCTCTCTCTCTTCCATATTCTAATGCGTTTGGATATTAAATTAAATTGAGATAATAAAATATTATTATAATATTAATTTTTAATATTATTATTATTATTTTAAAATTTAAAAAACATATATTATTTATTATATTTTATGTTAAAATTTTAAAAAAATAATAATAATAAATTAGAATGAATTGAGATAGTCTATATTTCAAGAGTAATGATTTATCCACAATATATTTTATAATATATTTTATAACAATGTGATAAAATGAGAAATATTTTGATAAAATGATATATAAAAATAATAACATTTTATCAAAATAATTTTATTTTAACACATTATTATAAAATATATTATAAAATATATTGTGGTGTATCATTATTCTATTCCAAACGAAGCTTCGTAGATTTCGGCAAGGGCATCCAAATCTGTTTCACACTGCCTCGTACCCAGATGGTAAGAGCCTGAGCCTGAAAGTTGTCGCAACTTTTTCAACTTTTTCTTAGAGCCTGAAAGCCAGAAGGAGCGGAGGAACCCAGAAAGAGTACGGGTCCCGCAAAGCGTGTTGTCGGCAAAGCTTAAAGGGCTATGGTCAATAAATGCGTGTCGGCAAAGTTGAAAGTTGAAAGGGCCGACCATTGTGAGTAGAAAATTATACAGTTTAGTAAGCTACTACTATTTATTTATTATTATTTTTATATTTATTTTTTTAATTTTTTAATTTAATAATTAAATAAATAATTATTAATAAAATTATATATTTTTTAATTTTTTTAATAATTAAGAATGTTAAAAAAAAAACTTAAAATAAATGATAAAAATATAAATATACTATAAGTAGTAAATAAGTAATAAATAGATAGTAACACTATCACTACTCTTGTCAGGATATTAAAATTTTGTTATACATCATTCATTATTCACTTTTACATCTTAATCTGATAATTTTTTTTTTATAGAGTGAAATATAGAATGTGAAATGATAAACGATAACTTATGAGAAGAATTTATTATTTTTCAAATGCAATTAGATAAAAATTACATATGTATATCTTATTATCATGATCATATAAGATATAAAATAATATATGCTATCCATTGATAATAAATCATAAATATGTACATATGTATAAGATAATGCATAAATATATACATATGAGATTATTATATTATAGATTGTTGGAGGTTATTGAAAATTATGATAAGTGAGATGGTTAAAAATTAAAAAATTATATATTCTTCAAATTTTGAACAATTAGAATAACCAATTTAATGTCAAGATCTTCGATTCTTCAGCAAAGGCGCACTTTAAAATAGTTAAACAAGTTTTTTTTTTTTATACAAGGGATAAGAGATTTCAAATCTAGATTTTTTATTTGAAACATTGAGATGGTTTTGTTGTCACATGATCTACACCTGATTTATACGCCCTTCTCAATGTAGATTAGGATATTGTATGCTTTTTGGGAAGTAATTGCATTTGAAAAATAATAAATTCTTCTCATAAGTTTATCGTTTCACATTCTATACTTCACTTTATAAAAAAAACTTATCAGGTTAAAATGTAAAAGTGAATAATGAATGATGTATAATAAAATTTTAATATCCTGATAAGAGTAGTGATAGTGTTACTATCTATTTATTACTTATTTACTACTTATAGTATATTTATTTTTTTATCATTTATTTTAAATCTTTTTTTTAACATTCTTAATTATTAAAAAAATTAAAAAAAATATAATTTTATTAATAATTATTTATTTAATTATTAAATTAAAAAATTAAAAAAATAAATATAAAAATAATAATAAATAAATAGTAATAGATTACTAAACTGTATAATTTTCCTACTCACAATGGTCGGCCCTTTCAACTTTCAACTTTGCCGACACGCATTTATTGACCATAGCCCTTTCAACTTTGCCGACAACACGCTTTGTGAGACCCGTACTCTTTCTGGGTTCCTCCGCTCCTTCTGGCTTTCAGGCTTTAAGAAAAAGTTGAAAAAGTTGCGACAACTTTCAGGCTCTTACCATCTGGGTACGAGGCAGTGTGTAACAGATTTAGATGCCCTTGCCGAAATCTACGAAGCTTCGTTTGGAATATAGACCCTCCCGCGATCCAAGCGGCACATAAGCAATTGTGAGGCTTGATCGTAACTGAAGGAACCGAGCAATGGACAATAGTTTAGTTAGGATATCAGCAAGTTGATCTTTGAAAGAGGAAGGAGGAGAAAAATTTAAACTTAAGTGTTGAGTATTTTGAAGGTATCGCAAAATGTGCTTAACAGATTGCCAATGGGAATTTCTAGGACAATGCATATACTGACAAACCTTATAAACAGCAAAGGATATGTCGGGTCGAGTGAATGCTAAATACTAAAGACTACCTACAACACTTTAGTATAATTGAGGGTTCTCAAAAGTGGGTCCATCAAAGGCTGAGAGTTTCACTGAAGTGGACATAGGGTTTGAAATAGGTTTACAATTATGCATATTAGTGCGAAACAAAAGGTCAACAATATATTTTGACTGAGAAAGGAACAGACCAGAAGACCCCCGCTTAACTTCGACCCCTAGAAAATGATGTAACAGACCTAGGTCTTTAACTGGAAAATGAACACTCAATGAAGCTATAAAATCAAAGATAGGAACATAGCTAGAACCACTGACAATTATGTCATTAACATATATTAATATGTAAATGCAATCAGATTGAGTATGCAATATAAACATAGAATTATCAGAACGAAATGCACGAAAACTAGGTCATGTAATTTCTTAGTGAGTTTCACAAACCAGGCTCAAAGGGCCTGTTTCAATCTATAGACGGATTTTTTTAACTTACAAACATGATTCGGATGATCAGGATGTACGAACCTAGGGGGGTTGGCGCATGAAAACAACTTCCTCAAGGTCCCCTTGTAAGAATGCGTTCTGCACATTGAGTTAATAAAGAGCCCAATTAGATGTGATTGCAAGAGAAAGAAGAAGACAAATTGTTACAGTTTTAACCACAGGGCTAAAGGTTTCAGAGAAATCTATCCCAGGCTGCTGATGGTAACCCTTGGCCACAAGCCGTGCTTTATGGCATTCCAGAGTCCCATCAGCTCGCCTATTGGTCTTTAAGACCCATTTGGAACCCAACACATTTAAATTAGAAGTAGGAGGAACCATATCCCAAGTCTGGTTCTAAAGCAACACTTGAAATTCGATTTGCATAGCAGATCGCCATTCTGGGTATTTCGAAGCTTTAGAGAAGGAGGATGGTTCTTCAGGAGTGATAGAAGCAAATGGGAGTAATGATGATGTAGTGGCAGTTAAGGACACACATGGTGGAGGCCAAAGGATCATGTCGTCTGTGCATTGTTTGGGGCAGTGGATATGAGCACTGGAATGAGTGATCATGGGGTGGGAAGGAGGTAGATGTGTAGACTGTGGGATAAGAGGAAGAGGCTGTTGTGTGATGGGAGAGGAAGTTAAATTAGAGTTTGGGAAGGAAGATGAATCAGCTGAAGAAAAATGAGAACTAGGGTTCTGAGTTGGGGAATGAGTGCTTAAAGACAGAGGGGAAATATGGGCCCGAGATAAGTCATGAGGAGAAGATGGGCCTATGGACTGAGATGAGGGTATGAGAGGGTCCACGTGTGGGGATACAGATTCAATGTGAGGGAGAAAGGAGTGGACCATGGGCCTTGGATTCGAAGTGACTTGGTTGGGTTGTTGTGCAAAAGGAAACACGGATTCATTAAAGACAACATCCCTTGAAATATATGTATGGCCCGAAGGGAGATGAAGACAGAGATAGCCCTTGTGGTCTGGGCTATAGCTCATGAAAACACACATTTTGGACCTTTGATCTAGTTTATGATGATTGTATGGTCTTAAGTTAGGCCAACAGGAGGACCCAAACACCTAAAGAAAGAAATAATCAGGAGTATGTCCCATTAAACATTCATAGGGAGATTTATGGTTGAGTAATGGGGTGGGCATTCGATTGATAAGGAAAGTGACCATTTGGAATGCTTCAACCCAATACTGTTAGGGCATAGATGCATGGGAGAGTAAAGAAAGACCAGTTTCCACAATATGGCAGTGGCGTCTTTCAATGCTCTCGTTTTGTTGATGAGAATAGGGGCAGGTGACCCTATGAATTATGCCATGAGATTGAAAGATGGGCCTAAGAGGTCAAAATTCTCCTCCCCAGCCCGATTGAATTGAAATAATATTTTTGAAAAAAACATTATGAACATAGCTAAGAAATGCAATCATGATAGTAGATACATTAGACTTGGATTGCATGGGAAAAAACCATATATATTTGGAATAGTCATCAAGAATGGACAAATAAAAATGACTTGAATTACTAGATAAAACTGGAGCTGGGCCTCATACATTAACAAAAAGTAAATTAAATGGTCCATTGGATCGAGTGGGTGAAGGGGGATGAGGCAAGGCATGGGCTTTGGCTGAAGTGCAATCTGAACAGCGGGAGAGCCCACAATTTGATGTAGTGGGAAGATGAAAAAGCTGAAGTGTGAGGGAGGTGACTCGAGAAAAGGGGTGATCGAGTCTTTGGTGCCATTGCGACGCAGAGGTGTGAGAGTTCAGGAAAGCTGTCGGAGGAATAGAGGAAGATG
Source organism: Pterocarya stenoptera (assembly GCA_003123785.1). NCBI lineage: Eukaryota > Viridiplantae > Streptophyta > Magnoliopsida > Fagales > Juglandaceae > Pterocarya > Pterocarya stenoptera. The sequence continues at coordinate 363,427 of QEOT01009695.1, read as the reverse complement.
ATGAGGAGGAAGTAAAGGTGGATGGCAGAACATAGAGCCCGTCTTCAATGAGGCCCTTGAGAAGCACTGCTTGAGAATTTGAATCCTTCACAAGAAAAAATTGAGCATGAAACTCAAAGAACACATGATTGTGATTATCAAGACAAAATTTCCTAACAGACGGTATGTTTCTAGGAATTGAGGGAACATGAAAAAGATTATGAAGGAGAAATTTGCCAGTGGGAGAGTTGATTTGGGCAGATCCAATATGCTGAATGGGTAGGGAGGAGTCATCTCCGATGCTCACTTGGTCGAATCCTTGATACTGGGCAAAGTCCAGGTTGAGAGAGGCAAGGTCGGCGGTGAAGTGGTGCTTTGCGGCGGAATCAAGGAACTAGCTGGATGATGCTAGAGTGTGAGGTGGCAGTGCCGTAAAGTTCGCAGCTGGTACGCTTGGTTGAACCGATGATAACATGTAAGTGCTGTGTGACCTGCCTTATGACACACTTGATATAGAGGGGATGAGTCTCAGACCGATTTTGAAAATAGTTGAAGAGGGACTGGCACTGCGACCACTCTTGAAGTTATTAAGCCCATTGCCACAACCTCGACAACCACCTCGAAATTGTGAGTGCAGAACTCTACTGGAGGCAGTGTTACCTGGAAAATTTTTTGAAGTAGTTGCGTTAGCAGAAAAAGGAGAGGTCGAAAGCAATGCTTGAGTCTGATGAGCCAGACACGATTCGTTATTAAGGAGAAAACTGTAGATCTAGTGGGGTGAGAGAGGGTCGAGACGAGTGGTTAGAGAAGTCACAAGAGACTCATACTCTATCCCTAGACTTGCAAGTAAATAAATAGAGAACTCTTGATCTATAAAAGTATGACCCGCAGCACTGAAGGATGAGGAAAGGGTTTTGGCTTTATTGTAGTAATCAAAGATGGATTCAGACCCCTTCCTCAGAGTGGCGAGTGATATTGGGTCTGGATGACATGGGCATTGGATTTGGCTGAGAAGAGGTATTGAAGGGTGGTCCATACTTCATGAGAGGTGGTACAGTCTAGAACTTGAGCAAGAATTGAGTCAAAAAGAGAAGAATTAATCGTGGAGATGAGCAATTGATCCTGTAATACCCATTTTGTGTGGGCAAGATTCGGATTACCATCAATAAAGGCTATGGGAGCGGGAATGGAGCCATCAATATATACATATAGTTTTTTTTTTTCTAAGCAACATATACAAATAGCTGGTGGCCTTTCAAGAAAGGTATTATTTGTGCTTTCCAAAGCAAAAAATTGTCACCAGTGAGTTTGATGTTGATGAACTGTGTGGAGGAGGTGATAATGGAGTAAGTGGGAGTCTTTTCTAGAGATGCCATGGATATGTAAGAGGACTCTAGTTTTGGACGCTTGATACTGTAAAGGACGTGTCTCACTTCCAATCTGAACTGCTAACCTGTAAAGATCAGGATAGAGTCGGCCTGGTTCGCCTGGGAACACTCTGATGTTTAAGTTAGTTAGAGCTTCGAAATAATTTATCATTCAAAGAAAAAAAATCAAAATCCCCCTGCTATCGAGGGTTACCTGGTATATATAGGATTATTCATTACGTTTAACTGATGCAGAATCTACCGTTGTGAATCTGAGTTTTTTTGGGTGCACTCTGTGGTTGAAATGGTCACGTATCTACATGGGATCCTTACTCTCTCGTAAGAGGTTACATGCATATCTTTGACTTAGTCGGGCTCTTGATACTCCGGTTTCTTATGTTTGGCCAAGGGCCCTTCTTGTTGGGCTCCTTCTATATTCGGGCCTGTTTATTCAGAATGGGCTTCTTCAATATTAGAAGCCCTCCAGTTACCCCACTAATTCTCTTCGCCTTATGGCGTAAAGAATTATATATCTATTGGTGTTGTCCCTTTATAAGTTATCTGTGGTATTTGCTAGGGACTTTCGATTATGGGCCTGTGTGGTGGGCTTGGCGTGTAGGATGGCTATCAGAATAGGCCCGTTCCAGGATAGGCCCGTTTCGCACATGCCTAGTTGGTTTCGGTCGACCCTTCATATCCTTGCGCCGTTTCCCTTCCTCTTCTCCTTTTTTTTTTTTAAAGAGAAAAACTCCTTTTCCCTGCTGACGTGGCGAGAAGGAAGAAGGTTTCCGTGTGACGGTTACTTCTGCCCTTAGTGTCAGGTCATGATGCTTAAGATTGTTGGTATTCTGTACTTGCTTTTCTTTAAATATCTCCTCTCTTATTTCTTTTATTTCCTTCTTCGTTTTTCCTTCCCTGTGTTTCCCTGTTTGTGCCTCCTTTCTTGTTCTTGCCATACTTCCTGCTTCATTTTCCTTGTTTTCTTACTCATTTTCTCTTTTAACTTAAATGGTTGACCAGGGCGATTCCTCCAACCCACCTTTCTTCGTCCCGAAAGCCACAGTCTTTGAAGGTCACGGATGGTGTTCTATTTACCGAGAGAAAAATCTTCTTGGCCTTCGGGAAGAATTCGACATTCCTGAAAATGCCAACGTATTGATTCCCTCACGAGGATGCTATGATAACGAGGGCTACGCAGGCAAGACTGCATTGTTTGCTGCCATGTTTTCTCATGGTTTGAAACTCCCCTTCTGCCGTCCTCTTTGCGATATTTTGGACTTACTCGAATTGACCCCGCCCAACTCCATCCTCACTTTTACAGGTTCTATCTTTGCGCCTGTATCGTTTACCGTATGGTCCTGGAACCCCTTAGAGATGTTTATCCCGACTTAACTGCTCGGAAATTTTTGGCCTTTTACCATGTTCGGTCTAATAAAGGCAACATTGCTAGCTTCCGTAAGAAGGATAAGATACTTGCTCTGGCTCGTCTTGAGAGCCGCCATTCCAATGCTAAGGCTTGGAACACCAAGTTTTTCTTTATTACTGGTACGGCTGGGATTTTCCTGCTGGGGAGGCCCGTACTCGAGATTTTCCGGTTAGGGCGATCTGGCACCCTGTTCCTGAGGACAAGATCGTGTGGTCAACCATGCCGCCTCTATCGCGTCGGGAGTTGTCCCGAATTGAGATCGTTCGTTCCTGGACCGTGGCGCATGAGGAAGAAGTGTGGTCCGATCTTCTACTGAGGCCTGATAATATCAACCGTTTCTTGGTGACTCCTGACCGTTTCCAGGCTCAAGGGCGCAAGTTCATGATTTCGGACTTGATTCCCACTGCCATCAAGAAACCCTCTGAGAAGACCAAACCCACTGTTGGGCAGAAGGAAGATAGCCGTCCCGAGTAAGAAGGGGCCAAAAAGACAAACAAAAAGTCCGAGAAGAAAGGTGGCGAGGAGAGGAGAGAGATAAGGAGCAAAAAGAAGAACGATGGTGCGAGCCAAAAAAGGGCTCGTCCTGAAGGCTCCCCTTATTCGTCACCCCTGCGAAAGAAATTCATGGCGACTTCGGAGGGCGTCCAGATGCAATCACCTGTTCGGCAGCAGGTGGAAACTATTGTGCGTTCGGGGGGCGTCCAGGCTCAAAGACCCTCCCCGCCAAGTATTTCCGCCCTTCCATCACCCTGTGACTCTTCTGCGAAACCACGGTCTTTCAGTCTGCTAGACGCCGAGAGTCTGGCTAGTATGGCCCTCTTTGATCTGGCCGACACTTTTCTTGCTAATCCCCCCTCACCGGCGCATTTACTGTCAATCACTCCCATTTCTGAGTTCCCTGTTGTGGAAGGTCAGGTGAGGGGGGCAAATTGGACGCTGAAGTAGCAGTCGCCCTGAACCTTGATGGCCTTTCGGGTTCAAGGGTTTGCGAGGACTTGGACACTCGAGGGGCAGAACAGACTGGTGCTGTCGAGCTTACGCCTCTCTGCCAGGAAGCTGTTTGTGTCGAGACGGCAGTTGCCCAAGTGCCTCCCGAGACCCCGCCCGCCACTATGTCTGGGGGAAGTACCCCTGCGCTGGCGGGGAGTGGCGAGGGACCTTTCATCCCTTCATATTGTTCCCCATCCCTTGAGGAAGGGATCGACTCTCTCCCGGAAATGGAAGGGGGCAGTACTTCGCAGGAAATTGCCCGCACGGTCAAAGGCGATCTTGCTCGCCTACAGCCTCCCCTACTAGTTATCTGTCTTGGGAGTCCGTCTGAGGAGGGGGCGGATTTAGGACTTGCGATGGTCCCCTTAACTGAGTTTGGTCGTGCGGCCAATGGTGAGACTTCTTCTTCTATGGCCAACACCCAAACTAAGGCTGTTACTCAGATGGCCAATCATTTAAAAGATTAGTTTTCGAAGGTACTACCTAGCGTGTTGTCCTCTATCCTCTCTTTTTATTTTTGAGCAGTTTTGACCTGGGTGTTCTGTTTTTTCTTCGCAGGGTATCAATGATCTGGAGGCATGGATTGTGGCAGACCGTGCTCGTCTAGAAGAAGAAGTAGCCGCAGAGCTTTCTGCCAGGGAATGGCAGGCGGACAGGGCCAAGCTGGACGCTCTATCAGAAAGGGTGTAGGAGCTTGAAGTACAATTGGAGCAATCGGAGGGGCATTCCCACTCATTGCAAGGCAATTTGGAGATTCATGAGGATGAACATCACCAACTTCGCGAATCTGCACGCCTTGCTTGAGTGGAAAAGGACCGTGATGCTCATGCTCTGCAGCTTCTTCGATCCGAGGGGGACTTGGCGAGGACCCAGCTCTCCAGAGTTTAACAAAAGTTTGAGGTTGATGTGTCCGCCCTCAAGTCTGGACTTTTGGCCCTTACCCAGGACCGGGATTCAGCTGCCAAAAGCTAAATTGCTCGCAATAGAAAGTTCGAGAGCTATCTCACTAGTTGGCGGTTGCAACTGAGAAGGCTCGCCTTGCTGCCCTGTATCTTTCTGTGATGCAGGGGGAGCTGCGAGAACTCGAGGAGCGCCATGACAAGTATAGGGAAAGTCGCGCAGGTGTGGATGAAGAGCTTAGGAAAGCTATGCTACAAGTGGAGGCTTGGGACCAATGTATGTCCAGAAAGAAAAAAGAGCTTGCCGAGGCCCGGACTGAGGTTCAACGCCTGCGTAATCAGTTGGCCTGTGTGCCTGATACCACAAACCATGCCTTTGGTTTCGGCTATGGTGCTAGCATCCTAACGCTTAGATCCCTCCTCTTGACTAATCCTTCCATGAACCTTGTGAATTTGGACCGGGAGTTATTTGTGCTTGAGAACAGCCTCCGACGAGCTAACAGATTCAGGCAGAAAGAGATGCCTGACGCCTTCATAGAGAATCCCTCTCTGCCGCCACCTGACGAAACTTCATAACTCCTCTGCCCCTTTCATATATATATACTTTTTTTTTCTTGTTTTCATTCTTTCTTCGATGTATACCCTTCTTTTTTATATTAGATCAAGACTTATGATGTAATGCATTTATCAAATACTTTCCCGTGTATATTGAATTTGGCAATTTTATTAGAATCGCTTTTGTTTTTGCTTTTGACTGTTTGGGAATCTGTTCGTCGCGCCCCTATTTATTTAGCACCATAAGCCACCAGTTTTTACCTTTGGAATTTAAGGGATGACGTGGTCTGAGGACCTACGCGCCCTTTTATACTTGACACCACAAGCTGTTATAGCTTGTCTTTGGTGTGTAAGGGTTGGCGTGGTCTGATGACCTACGCACCCTTTTATACTTGCACCACAAGCTGTTATAGCTTGTCTTTGGTGTTTAAGGGTTGGCGTGGTCTGATGACCTACGCGCCCTTTTATACCTGGCACCACAAGCTGTTATAACTTGTCTTTGGTTTTTAAGGATTGGCGTAGTCTGAGGACCTACACGCCCTTTTATACTTGGCACCACAAGCTGCTATGGCTTGTCTTTGGTGTTTAAGGATTGGCGTAGTCTGAGGACCTACACGCCCTTTTATACTTGGCACCACAAGCTGCTATGGCTTGCCTTTGGTATTTAAGGATCGGCGTGGTCTGAGAACCTACGCACCCTTTTATACTTGGCACCACAAGCTGCTATGGCTTGTCTTTGGTGTTTAAGGGTCGGTGTAGTCTAAGCACCTACGTGCCTTTCTATACTTAGCACCACAAGCTGCTATGGCTTATTTTTTGTGTTTAAGGGTAGGCGTGGTCTGAAGATCTACGCGCCCTTTTATACTTGGCACCACAAGCTGTTATAGCTTGTCTTTGGTGTTTAAGAGTTGGCGTGGTCTGATGACCTACGCGCCCTTTTATACTTGCTTGCCGCAATGTTTTACTCCTGCTGGGTGCTTATCATTCAAATGAGACACAACAGGTTATGAACAATAATTGGGCAATTAAAATATCATTGACGAGCATAAACGTAACAACCCAAGTATAGAAAACATGGGACTTGACAGAAATTAACAAAGAATACTACAAATCTACTGATATAATTTTTTCAAGTGTTCCGCGTTCCATGGGTGGGGGAGCTCCTTGCCTTAGCTGTCCTTTAGTCAGTACGACCTCGGCCTGTTATTGGCTATTACCAGGTAGGGTCCTTCCCAACAAGGCCCCATCTTTCCTTCTCCCTGGATGGTTACTCCAGTTTTTCTTAAGACCAGGTCCCCTACCTTGAAAGTCTTGGGCCTTACTCTCTTGTTGAAATACTGCTTGGCTTTTATCTTTTCTTGTACCATCCTTGCTTCCGCCATCTCCCTCTCTTCTTCTACCAAATCGAGATATTCTTCCATTTTCTTATCGTTCTAGGAGGTCGAGAAATAGGTCGTTCTGTAAGTAGGGAGCCATATCTCGACCGTGGCTACCGGTCCACATCCATACGCCAGTGTGAATGGGGATCCCCCCGTTGGAGTTTTTGTCGATGTCTTGTACGCTTAGAGTATGCCGGGCAATTCCTCCGCCCATTCTCCCATTTTCTCTGCGACTTTCTTCTTTAGGATTGAGAGTAATGCCTTATGTGTAGTTTCTGCTTGTCCGTTTGCTTGGGGGTGGCCTGGTGAGAAGTACTTCACTTTGATTTTCAACTCCGTACACCACTCTCTGAAACGGTCTGAGTCGAACTGATGCCCGTTGTCCGTTACTATGCTTTGAGGGATCCCGAACCTACAAATAATGTTTTTCCATAGGAACTTTGTCACGGTCTTGCTTGTTATGGATGCCAATGGCTCTGCTTCCGCCCATTTAGTGAAGTAGTTTACGGCCACAACCATGAACTTCACCTTGCCTTTTCCTGGCGGAAAAGGCCTAACCAAGTCTACGCCCCACTAAGCAAAGGGCCAGGGCGCGATCATGGATGTTAGCCCTTCTGGAGGGGCGTGCTGTATTGGTGCATGCGTCTAGTATTTCGCGCACTTCCTACTGAATGCTTGAGCATCCCTCAATGCGTTGGGCCAGTAGTATCCCACCCTCATCGCCTTCCTTGCTAAAGTCTTTCCACTTGAATGGTTTCCACATATTCCTTCATGTATTTCTGTCAGGATATATTGAGCTTCTTGGGTGGAAATGCATCGCAGTAATGGGGCAGAGAAGCCCCTTTTATAAAGGACCCCGTCAATGAGTAGGAACCTAGCTGTCTTCCTCCTTACTCTTCTCGCCTCTTCCTTCGTCTCTGGAAGCTTTCCCTCATCCAGATATTTAACCACTTCACTCGCCCATTCAGGGATGCTGGTACTCAACACGCCTACTTCTATACCAATGGCTAGGACTTCAATGACTCTGTGTTCCACTTGCCATGGAAGAGGTGCTTCGTCCATCCCCGATGTCGCCCTTGCCAATCTATCCACCACTTCGTTTTCTGCCATCGGGATCTGAGTTATGCTGAAATACGAGAGGTGGTCTCGTGCTTCCCACACACGCTCCAAATACTTCTTCAATTTTTCCCTTTTCGTTGCATACAAGCCTAGAACTTGATTTACAACTACTTGAGAATCTGACTTGACCTCTACCTCGGTTGCCCCCATCTTGGCGGCTATGGAAAGTTCTGCTATGAGTGCTTCATATTCTGTTTTGTTGTTCATTACCTTAAAAGCCAACGTTGCCATATAATATTGCCCTTGGCCATCGGGGTCTACCAGGTGTATCCCCAGGCCCCCACCCGCTTTGCAGGACGAGCCATCAACAAAAAGTACCCATGGCTTTCCCGTTGGGACCACCGTGTCTTCCTGGGGGAAGCCTGAGAATTCTGCTACAAAATCTGCTAGTGCCTGTCCTTTGACCGCCCTCCTTGGCTCGAACTCTAGATCAAATTTGCTTAGTTCTATCGACCACCCAATTAATCTTTCCGAAATGTTTGGTTTCTTCAAAGTTTTTGCTAGTGGGGCCTCCGTAAGTATTCTTATGGGCTTGGAAATATGGACGAAGTTTTCTAGCCGCCGTCACCAGGGCAAAGGCTAGCAACTCGATTTTTGGGTATCTTACCTCGGTCCCCCTGAGGGCTCGACTAGTGTAATATACTGGATGTTGAGTTGTTCCTTCCTCTTTTATTAGGACGGCGGACACAGCGTTTGGAGAAACCGCTAGGTAGGTGTAAAACACGTCGCCTTTCTGTAGTTGTCTCAAAAGCGGCAAACTGGCCAAGTGTTGTTTCAACTTTTCGAACGCCTCGTTGCATTCTTCGTTCCAAGGGTGCGCCTTCCGTAGTACCTGGAAGAAAGGAAGGCATCTGTCTGTTGATCTAGCGATGAACCTCCATAGGGCGGCTACCCTGCCCGCCAACTGCTGGGTTTCGTTCAGGTTCTTAGGAGGCTTCATGTTGAGTATGGCAGCTATCTTTTCTAGGGAGGCCTCAATTCCTCTTTCAGATACAATATAACCCAAAAACCTCCCCGACTCTACCCCGAAAGCACACTTCGCAGGGTTCAGTCTCATTCTGTATCGGCGTAGAATTTCGAAGGCTGTCCTCAGGTCGCCCAGGTGTTGGGCGGACTCTTTGTTTTTTACTAAAAGGTCGTCTACATAAAATTCCATGGATTTGCCAATCTGCTCTTTAAACATCTGATTCACTAGCCTTTGATATGTTGCTCCTGCATTTTTTAAACCAAATGGCATAACTTGATGGGAGTACAACCCTCGGTCTGTTATGAATGAGGTTTTTTCTTCGTCTACCAGGTACATCTGTATTTGGTTATAGCCTGAGTAGGCGTCCATGAAACTCAACATACGGTGTCCTGCTGTTGCATCCACAATTACGTCAATGCGTGGCATGGGGAAACTGTCTTTGGGGCATGCTTTGTTTAGATCAGTAAAATTCACGCACATTCTCTATTTTTCATTCCCTTTTTTCACCATGACAACATTGGACAACCATTCTGGGTAATGAGACTCTTTTATGAATCCGGCGGCGAGCAACTTTTCTACTTCTTCCTTCATGGCGGCATACTTTTATGCACTGAATGACCTTCTTTTCTAGCGTACGGCTTTGTGTGCGGGGTCCGCACCCAAACGGTGCTCAATGACTTTGTTATCTATACCCGGCATTTCTTCATGGCTCCATGCGAAGACATCCCTATACTCGATCAACAATTGCTTTAATGTCTCTCTTTCCACCAGTGGCACATTAGGCCCAATACGTGTTGTCAACCCGGGGCGGTCGGGGTGTAATGCTATGAGCTCTAACGGCTCGTTGACCTCAGCATGTTGCTGGCTCTGCTCGTCCCAGACTTCCACATCCTCTAATAGGGTTGCCATTAGTGAGGGAGGAAAAGAAGGGGTCAGTTCCTCGTCCCGTCCTGCTATTGTACACACCTCCTCACGACCTTTCCTGAGCTTCTGCACATAACACTCCCGTGCTAGAGCCTGTTTGCCTTGTGACTCCCCTACCCCATTGTCGGTTGGGAACTTTATTTTAAGGTGATATGTGGAAATCACAGCTCGGAGTTGGTTAAGTGTTGGCCTTCCAAGTATAGCGTTGTAAGAAGAGGGCGCTTTTACCACCAAGAAGTCAGTCATGGTTTTAGCCGTCCGTGCCCCAGATCCAACGGTCACCGGGAGGGTGATAGTTCCTACGGGCAGGATGGTGTCTCCAGAAAAGCCTTTCAACGGCGTTGGGGAAGGTCTTAGTCTACTGACATCAATTTCCATTTTTACAAATGCTTCCCAGAATAGTATATCAGCTGAGCTTCCGTTATCAATCAGTACCCGCCTCGTGATGTAGTTGGCTATCACGAGAGTTATTACCAACGCATCGTCATGCGGATATAATATCCCTTCTCGATCTGCCTCCCCGAAAGAAATCACCATTCTGTCAGCACCTAGCCTTGGTTGTTTGGTGGCTCTGTCCGCCAAATAGATTTCTTCGTATCTTTGTGCGTATGCCTTCCAGCTGGATGTGGATGCGTCACCTCCTGCAATGGTTTGAATTTCGCTTATGGGCGGCCTGTTCCTTTCGCCCCTTGGGGCGCCCTATTCCCATCATTTTGGCAGCTAGGCGCTTGGTGCTATCGCTCAGGACTCTTACTTCTTCTAATTTCCCGCCTGGCTTCCTGGCACCTTCTTGGCTTTGAATGTTCTGCTATCATCCGTTCCAACTCGCCGGTTCCTGCCATTTCTACCACTCTCTTTTCATGGTCGTGTAGTCTTCTGTCCATTGGGACCCAGTTTGGTGGTATTTGCAATAACGTCCACTCGTATTGGTCTGGCGACGTTCTTTCATTTCCTTTTCGTCTTCTCGCACATTTAAGTTATTATGTATAAGCCTGGGGTTGTAATCCGGCATTTTCTCTTGCCGCCTCTCTTGTCGACTAGCACCAATTTTTCTATCAGTCTGTCCGCCCCTCTTTTAAGGCCTGTTGTTCGCCTTCCTTGGGTTGACCAAAGCTTGCAGTGTATTCTCAGCATTGATAAAGTCATCCGCTTTGTCCATGAAGTCCCTAAGAGTAGATGGAGTCTTTACGGCGAGTTCCACTATAAAAGGACTCTGGGGCCATATCCCGCCTAGGAGGGCGGCTAGGGTGATCTTCTCATCTTGGTCATCCGTGGTCAAGCGTTCTTTGTTGAAATGGGTAAGGTAGGTCTTCAAGTCTTCATCTTCTCCTTGTTTAACTGTTAACAGATAGGCGGCTGAGCGCCTACGCCTTCTACTGGGCATGAACTGTGTCAAGAACTGCTTAGCCAGTTCTTCGAAACTGTCGATTGATCTTGGCTGGAGAGTTCCGAACCATCCTCTCGCCGTCCCTTTTAAAGTTAACGGAAAAGCTCGGCATGCTATCTCGCCAAGAAAGCCGTTGAGTGTTATATGGGCTTTAAAGTTCTCCAGATGATCCACCGGGTCTTTGGATCCGTCGTACAGGTCTATCTGGGGCACTTTGAACTTCGACGGGAGAGGTACGACCATAATTCGTTCACTATATGGCAGATCTGTCTTGCCAAGTAGGCATTCAACCGAGGAAGATCCTCCTATCTTCTTTGCCATCTCTTCATATTTCTCTGCTAGTTCCTTCAATTCATCGTGCATCTTCTTCTTCTCCGTTCGTCCCAGGTTCGACTCCATATTGGATGGTTCTTCTCCCTCTCTTTGTTCACTATGGGCGGGTACAACGGTGTTGCTAGATTCAGCATTCCTCCGTCGTAAGTCGTTATTCTCCTTCTGCAAGGCCTCCACTGCCTCCAAGGCTTGCTTCAACTTTTCCTCGGCTGCTGCCAATCATGCTTCAATAGACGGATCCATTACTCGGCTTGCTACTGAACGGGTTACAGTTGGCATGTGAGAACCACGTAAATAACCAAACTGGATCCCACAGACGGCGCCAATGTAATGGACGTGTCTCACTTCCAATCTGAACCGCTAACCTGCAAGGATCAAGATAGAGTCGGCCTGGTTCACCTGGGAACACTCCGATGCTTAAGTCAGTTAGAGCTTCGAAACAATTTAGCATTCAAAGGAAAAAAAAAATCAAGATCTCCCAGCTATCGAGGATTACCTGGTATATATAGGATTATTCATTACGTTTAACTGATGCAGAATCTACCGGTGTGAATCCGAGTTTTTTGGGGTGCACTCTGTGGTTGAAATGGTCACGTATCTGCATGGGATCCCTACTCTCTCGTAAGCGGTTACATGCATATCTTTGACTTGGTTGGACTCTTAATACTCCAGTTTCTTATGCTTGGCTAAGGGCCTTTCTTGTTGGGCTCCTTTTATATTCGGGCCTGTTTATTTAGAATGAGCTTTTTCAATATTATAAACCCTCTAGATACCATGTTGAATAAATGAATGCTTTGAAGATATGGTGTTTGAGAAAAGTTTGAACAAGTTCTGATTTTCAGTTGTCCTTCTAGATAGTACAATTCTGTTACGGTGTATATTCTGAAATGTCATAATTATTCCTCACTATTGATTTGGCTGCTGCGCTGCTGCAACCGAGTGAGTGGGAGTGGTAGTACTGTGTGCTGCTGCAACAGAGTGAGGTGCCTTAATACTAAAAAGCATTCTAAAAAATCAAATTAAAAGATTTCCATATAGCAATAAAAAGTGGAAGTAAAATGGATATTTTGAGACTAACTCATTGTGTGAAAGAGCCACATAGCCACATAGATACACGCTGTTCCCCCATGTTTCCATACGAATCGCGATGGGACCAGCACCGCGGCCTGAGCCAGGGAGGCGTTCAGCACAGAGTCCATGTTCGACCCGAACATTCAACCCGCGAATAATAACTGATTTTCGAGAAATACCTTCCAAGCAAATCAACTTAATTTAGACAGTCCTCTAAAGGATTGATTTGCCGTATAACAAATTCAACCAAGTTTTACGTCAGTTCAGACTCATCGAGCACAAAATCCATTAATCAAACCCTAGAAGTCTTTTCCCCCAAAAAACCCAACTGTGCGGACGAATCCCCTGACCCTAATGTTTTCGAGCTGTGAAAATCCACTAAACAGAGCACCAAAAGGACTTCCAATTGAAAATATATGAGGTCGAAGCGAGCGAGCTTGGCGACAAATTGATCGAAACCCTAAGCGAGAGCCCAAAAATTAATAATAATAATTAAAAGTGGGTGTGAAAACCAAGAGGGTGCGATACGATCAAGTCCGAGAGGGTGCCGACAGAGAGAAAGAGGGAATGAGCCGCGGGAGAGAAGGGCTAGGCGAAAGACAACGTGGTAGAGAATTAGAGAAAGGAAATAAGAGAAAGGGAAGAAGAAAGCCGCGGGAAAGGATGCCGAAGTATAATAAAAAAAATACATTTAGATAAGGAAGCAAAGATAAAATATAAAATTTTCATTTCATCTCATTATTATAATTTTTTTAAATTTTTATATAAAATATAATAAACAATTCAATTTTTTCTAATCTCAAAACAATAATAATATTAAAAAAATAATATTTTAAACTTTCATCTAAAATTAAATTCTCATCTCTCTATCCAAACTTAACCTTAGACTTGTAGAGAACATTTCATATTTAAAAAGAATAATGAAATTACTACAATTTATTTGAAATGAAATTAGTTTAACTAGTTGTAAATGTGGATGATATTAATTAAATTTAGAGATGAAAATACATTTGGTTAAGTTAATGTCAATGCTTTAAATGATAGTAAAATAGCTTGTAAATAATAAAGAAATAATTTGAGTATATGGGAATAGTTTTGTTACCAAGCGGAGCCTAAGAGCAACCGAGATCCTATAATACCTCGTTTATTTTTACAGCTAAGATGAGATAAGTTCAAATAAAAGTTGAAAATTAAATAAAATATTATTATAATATAGTTTTTTAGTGTGCTTTTTATTTTGAAATTTGAAAAAATTAAATTATTTATTTTGTTTTGTTTAGAAATCTGAAAAGATCATAATAATTATATGAGATGGAATGAGTTAAAAAATTTTATAAAAACAAACGAGGCTGAATATGTTTGTTCGAAAAACATGACCTCATTTGGTGAGAATGCTTAAGGTTATGTTTGGAACACATACTCACTTCAACTCATCTCAAATCAATTATCGATAAGATCTATTATTTTTTTAATTTTTTATAAAAAAGTTAAATCTATCTCAACTTGCTTTATTCATTTTAAATGTATATTTTAACCTATTTATATTAAAAAATATAATCTATAAAATCATTTCAGTATCCTAACGCATTCTTGGAAAGTTCTTTATAATTCTCTTCTCCCACACGAAACACGGTAATAGATCGGTTGCTTCCTGACTGGAAATTAAGGGCTATCATACTTTTTCAGATTTCTTTGTGAAAACGCAGGAAAAAAGCAAAAGGAAAACTAGCGCCTGCCTTTTGCTTTTCTAACGAATAATATTTTTTATCAGTCAGTATTTATTATCCCATACTCTATAAATAAATAAATTATTAAGTATAAGATGTAAAGGTGAATAATGACTGATGTATAGCAGAACCTATTATTTAATATTTTCTTATTGTCTTCGAGACGTACAACTTTATCTGATGTATATTTTAAAAAAATTAATGCTACACTCAGTCATGCAGTATGCAAACACCGTGCAATCGTTTTAATAAAAATGAGGTCTACGAATAAAAAAATTATTTTTTTCATATTGGTCTAGTATTTATTAACTTTTTTTCAAAATGATTGCATGGTACTTACACATTTACGATTGCAACTATCATTTCTCTTTAAAAAAAGTATGGTGATAGTCTAGTCCATATATAAGCCCAACATTTACCGTTGGCCGTAATTTTTTTTTTTAAAAAAATTAACATCTTTAATCTTTAAATTTTTTTTTTTAAAAACATACAATTTCATTAATAATTATTTTTTTAATTATTAAATAAAATAAATAAATACTTAAAGGGTAACTTTGAATAGTAACGTTAAGGAGTTTAAGTAGCATTTTTCTATTAAAAAAAAAAAAACACGCATATGGTATACATAGGTCACTAGCATCGGTCAAATGCATCAATCACATAACATTTTCTTTAGGATAGTGCTAGTCGCTGGGCGTATTGTTAGGGCAAAATTTTTTTAAAATTTTCTTTTAAGCATTTTTGTAACATCTTTAGTCATTAAGAAAATATAAAAATATATAATTTTATTAATAATTACTCCCTTAACCATTACTAAAAAAAATAAAATAAATAAAATATTGGAATGGTGAGTCGTGACTTTGAAAAGTAAATTTGAAAAGGCCAAGTATCATCTTCCTTTTCTTTATCTAATATGAGAAAAACTTCCAGACGGATAGATATAAAAACAATTTTCACACCAGCAATCAAATTGCAACACGTAGGCATCTCCATCTCCAGCCTCTGCACCCGGCAACACCAGACCCTGCTCTCCCTCTCCAGACCCTGCTCTCCCTCTCCCCCTCTCAAAGACGCTACTCTTCCCTCTCTGTTCTCAAACTCCATCCCTTCCGTTCTCTCCCAGATGTTCTCTCTGTTCTCTCCCTCTCCTTCCTGCACCAACCAGTACGACAAACCTGCACTCATCCCTTCCTTTCCCTCATTCTCTCCGTTGTATATATCTCCCTTACTGAAACCTGCACTCATCTTGATGCAAATAGAGAGCAAGGCTCCCAGGCGAACATTACTCCTTAAATTGTGGGAGATGAGGACGTAGTCAGTTACTAGAATCTTTAGCCATTCTTATCTTTTTATTTCAAACTTTTGTTGCTAAGTTGTTTAATTCTTTCTTATTTTATTCCCGCAAGACTCGGATTGCTATATCGGCAATACCTTCCTAGTTTATTTCCTGATCTTTAGCACTTGTAATCCTTTAAATATGGGAACTGAGAAAAGAAAGGCAGTTGCCGAATTTTTCTTAGATGGTTTTCGAATTTTCTAATGAAGAGATTTCATTAACAGAGAGACTCTGTTTGTAATTTTCTCCCCTTGGATGTCAACGTGAGGTTTGCTCTTAAGGCTTGCACCACATCCTGTACCAAAACTGCACCAAACTGTAGCTCACCCTCTCCGTTCTCTCCCTTTCCATTCCTCTCCCCGACGGAAGCCCCTCTCGGCAGAATCCACACTCGACGCAATGCCGACGGAAGCTCCACCCTGTCTCTTGATCTTTCACCTAATATTAACGACAATATGTATATTGGCTTCTCTTCCTCGACTGGCTCTGTTCTGTCAAACCATTATGTTTTGGGTTGGAGTTTTAAGATGAATGGCCAGGCTCCAGCACTTGTCCTCTCTCAATTTCCCAAGCTGCCTCGGATTGGAGCTAAAAAGAGATCTAAACTTCTGACAATTGGGTTACCTATGATGATCGTTAGTTTAGTCTCAGTGGCAATTTCAGCTGCAGTTTTTGTCATAAAAAGGAAGAGGATGTTTGCAGAATTGGTAGAAGACTGGAAGCTTGACTATGGGCCACTCGTTGCTCTGGATTGTATAGAGTTCTATGGCAACCACATGATTGGTGGAATTAATATTGTTGGTGTCATTGAAAAGGCCAAGGTATTGTCTTGGAAGTGCTCCCAGGATCCCTCTTGTTGGAGTAATCACGAAAGCAATCCCAGGACCGCTCAAAGTGGGATATTGGGAAATGATGGAGAACACAAAAGTCGTAGAGAAGGAAGAAGAGTTACCATTTAAGGAATTCTTGAAGCTTATTGGATTGGGATAGAAAGCATGACCCTTCTGCTGTTTGGTGTCATTGGTGAGCTTCAAAAGGCCATTAGCAGTGATTTCGGCTATGCCATCTAGGCTTAGATTCGCCGATCTAAATCCATTGAAGGTGAAGTTGAGAATGGAAGGGATGGAGTTTAAGAACAGAGACGGAAGATTAGCGTGTTTGAGAGGTGGAGAGGTTGAGCAGGGTCTGGTGTTGCCGGGTGCAGAGGCTGGAGATCGAGATGCCTACGTGTTGCGATTTGATTGGCTGGTGTGAATATACTTTTCTCATCTAATATACTTTTGGTATCCCTTGAACCTTCATCGACAGAACTACGTTGATGCTAGAGGAGGCCTCCCCGCGCCTGCTTTATAAAAAAATTAAAAATTAAAAATTATTATTTAAATTTAAATAAAATATTGATTCCAAAAGATTTGAAAACTTCTTGAAATTTTTCAAAAATAGAAAATCCTCTTTTAACCTCGCCAAAAATTCATGAGTCTTCTTGAAAGTATGAAAAAAAAAAGTTTCTATATTTTCTTAAAGTCCAAAATGTTTTGCATACAAAAAAAAAAAAAAAAAGAATACATACATAAAAAAAAAAAATCTAAAATATACCTCCAAAATTTTAAAAACATGAAGATATGGGTTAAAAAAATCCCAAATTTGGTCGTTTAAGTATGACTATATATATATATATATATATTCTATATATAGGTAGGTGTTCATATGTATTTCTTTTATGAACTTCAAAAATCTTTCATTTTCAAAAAAATTAAAATGTCTTTTATAAACCTTTAAACGTTTGCATATTCTCTTTAAGTTCTCACAATCAATCTTTTAGTAAATAAAAAACAAATGAAAAAAATATAGTGTGATTTATTATTTTATTTGAATTAAAAATTTTAATATGACCAATTATTGAGTTCAAAAATATATTTGTTATAAATTAAAAGGAATATGAAATTAAATTACGTCTATATATATTTTCTTATAATTATAAACAATAAAGTATACATATAAGGTCAGAATTTCGGATTTTGGATTCTGCCGCTGCAGAGTGGAACCTTCCAGCAATGAAGGTCAGAATCTCCCTTTTCGTCAACCTCTCTCTTTCTTTCGCTCTCCTCGTCTCAACCCTTAAAACTAAAAGACCCTCTATAGTATTCTTCTTTTCTTTTTTCTTTTTTTCTTTTTTTTTCCCCTCCCTGATGACAAAACTTAATTGGGTTTCCTAACCATTTGATGGTTTTATTTTTGAGAAAAGCTGGGAAACGGTTCGACTGTTAAGTAAACAATATTCCATTCACAGCGCAACACGTAGGCGACTTATTTTATTTATTTTATATCTACAACCATCCGATCATTGAATTCATTATACCTTCCTCACTCGTATTCGTAAACTGCCATTCTGGGTCTGAGTTTCTTTTGATTTTTTCCATTTTTCTTAGCAACCAAACAAAGTTGCTACAGTAAAATAAGCTTCAATTATAAAAATAAAAAGTTTCAGAATGGGCAAATTCATATGACACAAAGCCGTGGAGGCACTCTGCTTTATCTGAACCCAGCAGCTTGCTTCATAGTCCATCTTCCTCATATGGCTCTTCCTCTTTCAAACCCTGTAAGCAACTCTCTCTCTCTCTTTCTCTCTCTCTCTCCAACCAAATACAACAAAGAGATTGAATTTTCCTAGAAAGTGCAGATAAGGATTTAGAAAAGGGGTAGAAGAAAAAACAAGTGAAGAAAAATAATAGCTTTGCATGCAGGATACATGAGCATGATAAGAAAGAAAGGAATTTAATTTCTACCCAATTTCATATGGAAACTAAGATGTGATGATAATGGATGGTGTCGGGTGTTATTTGAAATCGCAATGAAATTTGGGCCAAGTTCTCAGAAATGGTGAAGGGAAAGCTACAGTTGGGGGCAAAATTAATTCAAGGAAGAGGGAGGGAGAATATATTTAGACAAGTTTTCGGAATTAGAGAAGGAGAGCAAATTTTGAAAGCTTCGCAGTGCAGGAGGCGGGCTGGAAGTGCACGAAGACAAAAAGAAATGTGAAAGTTGAAATCTAATTCTGTGAAGAGAATTGTTTGTGATTCTGTGTAGTGAGGTCTAAAGGGTTTAATGTTTTTTTTTTTTATCTACGTGTCACCGTGTGATTGGAGGGCTGATATTCTCAACATAACAGTCGGACTGCTCCGCAGCTTTTCTCTTTATTTTTAAGAAAATAATAGTATGTCCCATAGTTCAGGGTAGGCCGCCCTAAGATGACATTATAAGACTCGTCTTACAACCAGGAAGTCAGCCATCATTACGGCAGTTCTAGGAGCTTTACCAGCCAAGACTAACAAAGTGATGGCCCCCACGGGGCGGACTACATCCCTTTAGAACCCTTTTAGCAGCATGGGGGCAGGGCGTAGGTAGTTAGGATCTATTCCCATCTCGGTGAATGTATCCCAAAATACAATGTTCGCTAAGCTGCCCTTATTTATCAAGATCTTTCAAGTAGTGAAGTTGGCAACTAACATGGTCACCACTAATGCATCTTCATAGGGGTAAAGTACACCTCTACCGCCCTCTTTGTCAAGCGAGATGATTGCAGTCTCTGAACGCCTCCTCTACTTAGTTAGGGGTTTTCTATAAAAAATAACTCATCATATCGGGCTTTCCGTACATGCGCCTTCTTACTGGACGAGGTAGGGATGCCCCCAGCGTATGGTGCGAAACTCTCCTACGGGGCTACTGCCATGAGCTGCGAGTTGCGAGTCACCTCCTACNCCCCCCCTTTCCCCCCCCCCCCCCCGGCGGTGGGAACTGGTATAGCTACCATTCCTTCATCCAATGCTAGGCAAAGAGTGTAGCAGTTTTCGGTTCGGTGGCTCCTTGATTGGTGGTACGTGTAGAAACGACGTCTCCTCTAGTCGTGCTGGTCGGCATCCCTTGTACCTGGTTTCCTTTCCTCCTGTACATTCAAACTGGCACGTGATCAGCTAGACTTTTCTCTCTTATATTCTGTAAGGAGATTGCTAGGGGCACTGAGAGGTAGTTTTGAGATTTCCTATCGAGAAGTGTAAGAGGTATTTTTTTATTTTGTATTTTTTTAAGCATTTTTTAAATCCCTTTAAACATTTAAAAAAACTCTCAAACTCGTTGAAACAATTGCTTAACCATTAAGTTAAAAAAAAAAAAAAAAACACCGTGACCTTTCTTAGTGGCTTTTCTCGATGGAATAAGTATTTCCCATGGAAAACACTATAGACATAAAAGAATCCCATACACTGACGTGTCACACTGTGAGTGTGCCACGTCTTCTCTCTGTTTGTTTTTCCTCCCCCATGTGTCTCCCCTCCCCTCCTCCCCCTTTCCCTCTCTGGGTCTGCCTGCCTTCGCCTTTCCCGTGGCGGCCATGGTGGTCAGGGACCACCTCAGGGATGGTAGAATCAACTGAGGGTCCAAGCGGCACTGTCCAGAGGGGATGGGAGCTCCCGTGCACACCGGTAGATTCTGCGGGCCCTGAGGTGGTCCCTGACCACCATGGCCGCCACAGGAAGGGCAGAGGCAATGGAACCAGAGAGGGAAAGGGGGAGGAGGGGAGGGGAGACAATCGGAGAGGCGCTGCCATGAATGGGGGACGGTGCCGTTTGGACCGACGGCGGCTTCTTCCAGCCCTAAGGTGGTACCTGACCACTGTGGCAGTGCAGAGATAGGCAGAGACAGCGGCGACACACGGGAAGGGCAGACGCTGGGAAAGGGGAAAAAAGAAGGAAAAAAAAATGAGTGAGGATACGTGACACACTCACAGTGTGCCACATCAGTGTGTGTGGGATCCCTTTGTGTTTGTAGCAGCTCCCATTTCCTATTTTGTAATATTATTTTCTCGGCTTCGGGAGCTGAAACTTTATCTGATATAACTTCTGGTATTCCTCGAAAAGTAGTGCTACCATGCCACCCAGGTTTGACCACTGGGTGTGCCTCCTAGTGTAATTGCACTTTTATTTTTTATTTTTTATTTCAAACATTTTAAAAAAATGAAAAAGGAATCAATATTCTAATAGTCACTCCTTAACTATTAAATAAAAAATAAATATTAAAAAATAAAATAAAATGCATGAGCGGTCAAATTGAGCAGGCAGACTTAGGAGACATAGTATCATTTTCCTTCCTCAAACCCATTAGCGGATCTACGTTGATGTAGAGGGGACGTGGCCCCCTACCCTCTAAAACAATTAATAATAATTATTTAAATTTAAATAAAACTTATTGAAAAAATATTAATCCCAAAAAATCTAAAAACTTCTTGAAATCATTAAAAAATATGAAAATCTTCTTTTTCACTTCATTTAAAATTCTTGATTCTTTTTAAAAGTAAAAAGCACAAGAAAAAGCATTAGTTTCAGTTTTCCAACAAGAACAAAAATAAGGTTTACTAAAGAAACCTAAACTAAGCCATCACCTTCATAGAGCTTGAACAATTTGTCAAGGGTATATTTGATGGGTCATCATCTTCGCCCATCAACCTATTCAACCAAAAATACTCATCCTCACTACTCTAGTAATTTATTTCTTACAATTAGATAACCAACAACGCTACAAGTCAGAGACCAATCCATAAAACACATTTTCTCTGTCCAAAATAAACTAAAATCAGATATGTTTTTGTCTAATCCATTGGTCTAAGATCTATTTTCTACCCTTCCTTCCAATTTCACATCAAATCCACACAACTAGAAACCATCAAGTCAACTTTAATATTCGAGGATGTACATAAAAATGATTTCTCTAAGAAAAAAAATACTACAAATCTTGGCCATGACTGCAGCTCTGCATTTTGTTTTTCAAATTTTTTAAGTTGCAGAAGGCTTAAAGTATACACATACAAATGAAGATAAAAATGATGCTTTCAATTTAGTTAAAAGTCACTAAGTACACATACAAATGAAGATAAAATGCAAAGAGGGTAATCTCGGATTGTCAAAAAAAAAATGTTTACAGATCACTTACACACGTATTTTACTTAGAAAAATATGTTTACAAATTCCTTCCCTTGCACATGTATTACACAGACCGGGGAGAGAGACAGAGAGGTGATTACCTTCTCTTGGGATGTGCAAAATGCTGCCCGAGGATGGACGAATCGTTAATGTAGGAGAAGTTTTTGTTTTTATTTGTTTCCGTGAAGCTGAGCGGGAAGATGAAAGGGCAATACATAGGAGGGAGAAAAGTAAAAGAATAATGCTACTGTGCCCCTCCATTTTGCCTCCTCATTTTAACCGTTCATGCATTTAATTTTTAATTTTTTTTTCTTTTACATACTAATTAAGGAAGTGACTATTATTAGTGTATTGATATATTTTTATATTTTTTAAAAATATTTAAAAAAATTAAAAAAATATGAATAAGAACAATTAAAAATAATTAAAAAGTAAATTTTGCCTTAGAGGACCTGCCAAACGATCATCGGTGAGAGCGGCACCCTAGCAGCACTCAAAGCAAAAAGTTATAAAGAAGCTTTCATTCTAACTTTTTATTGTTTTGTTTTATTTTGTTTTTATTTTATTTTTTCTGTAATTATCCACCTCGATTCATGCGTTTCGTGCGGGCTTCCTTGTAGCAACACTAAAAAATATTTATTAGAAGGCAAAAGGAATATGAAATATACCTTGTATATATAGGGAATAATTATTTTCTCACTACTCTCAAATACTCTCACTATTATTTTTTACTTTATTATTATTTTTTACTACTATTTAATATTCTATTATTACTTTTTTATTACCATTCACAAATATTCTCAAATACTTTCACTACCCAAACCAAGCAGACTCCATACCAGGAACAGACAGCTTGAGGCCGGATGATCTGGAGAAAATAAATAAATAAATAAAACTGCCCATGTGTCCTTGAGTTTCAACAATGATGTGTGGAGTGGTGCAACAGAGAATAGAGATTTTACCTCTGAACATGCAAGTACAAGGGTAACTGAGATAAGAATGGCAGCCCAAGACGGGAATATTGAATCCAGGAAAATGTGCAGTGCCTGTTTTATAAATAAAACAAATGTTCGATCATCATGACCAATTTAAATTTAAACTCGTACTTTAAATTTGTGTTCTTGACGTACTCAAACGTGACATACCTCCATCGCCAGTGATTTTCCCACGAGTAGGGTACACAAAAGTAAATGCTCATTCTTAACAATGGGTAGTGTCTTTGCTGCAAATCATGATCAATGAGGAAAAGAAAGGGAAAAATACATAATTTATAGTATAATTAGGAGGAAGTTCAACAAATTTAGTGAAATAAAAATGCTAACCTACATTCTTCCGGTCTTGGGGCTGACCGGCCTTAATGAGGACCTCAAGATCGACATGGCTGAAGGACAAGAGTCCTAGAGCGAGACCAGATGTAATACCAGCAAACGAAACAAGGACCAAACTTATGCTTAAAAACACCCAAAACTCAGTCTTGCAACAATGCTCGTCGTACTCCTTCATTGTGTTGTTGGAAGACTATTCTTCGGATTGATGAAATGAAAGAAAATAAATGTAACAACAAACTAATAATCTCATGAAGCATCAGTCGAACAGGTTTGGCTTTAAAGAGAAGCAGGCATTAAGATTATACAGACAACGGGTTTTAGCGTTTTGGACAGAGACAATGAGAATGGAAATATGAAGGTTGGTACGTGCCGAGTTCTTCGGACCGAAATCCCAAGTACGTCCCAGCTGCCGAACACCAGCTGTCTGCAGATTCTAAAGGGAGAAGCAACAACTATAACTTGAAGTTCACAGATGGAATATCAATGAAGAATATCCACATTTAAATGATAAAACAAATAAGTAAACTTTGATTGATTGAGTAGGCAACAAACCTTTGAAACTTTCAATGGACCTCCCGACACCTACTAAAGGTAAAAATTCCAAAAAACAAAAAAGACCTTAGGAGGGGAATGCGTCTTCCACACGACTTTATTGCTGTAAACCCCTGGCAGATAGTTCTTGCCATGCATATGAATGAACAAAAGTAAATGGGGCAGCTATATCTGGGGTTTTAATTCCCGTTTACAATATTCTACGTACGCTATCCCCAGAAGAAACTCCACCAAATCCAATTTATGAAACTAGAAGACAAAAATTTCAAATATTAATTTGAACTTTGCATGAGAAGATTTTTGTTCTTGGTAGTTGTGAAAAAATGAACAATAAACGATCTTCAATGCCCTTGGATTCTCTCATGAGTTGATCTTCAATGCCAAATCTGCGACATAATACAAAAAGACAACTCAATAATTTGAAGCTTCTTTATAAGTTGCAGTTTCATCTAGCAAGTACTCATGAATGTGAAACTTATTATAATCTACTCACTCTGTTTGGATTATTCGTACTCTCAACGTTGAATCGAGATGGTACAGAAACAACATTAAGGCACTATTTTAAGGCTAAAAACTCACAATGACATCTATCATTCTAAGGAAATAGCAACTTCATTTGAATATAAGGAAGTGCCAAAACTCCTGGTCGTATTCATTACCGTAATAATGAACAAAGAAGGCAGTGGACCCTGTCATAGCTAAAAACGATTGAAAGTGAGATACTGTTAAGCTTATATATAATATTTAAAACCGGAACGAAATTCTGTAGCCATCAGCATCCATGCGTGCTGATGAAAGCACGAAGCATATATAACACTTTACGATCTAACCTTTATAATACTTGAAAAGAAAAAGATAGTAAATCTGACAGGGAGAAAGTCGAGAACGACGAAAAACGTGAGTGGGTAAAAGATGCCCCGTCCAAAGAGTTATCTATTCTTTTTTTTTTTTCCTAATCAAGCTTGCATATATTAAAAGAAAATATAGTAGTTACATCAAGGAGGGTCTTTCCCACTATCAATATGCAAAATAGAGTTAGGAATAATTTCTATTGGAATGCTACCAAACTGCGAGTTTGTAGCTGCCCATTGCGCAACTGAGTGCACAAGTCGATTTTGTGATCGATCTATCTTGTGAAACTTCCAGTTCGAGCGATGCTGAGTTTCCAATACAACTGCAATGTCATCTATAATTGTTGCTATTTGCCAGAGTTGTTCCTCTTTATAAATGGAGGCGATGACCTGCTGAGAATCCCCTACTAGCCATATATTAGGGTGGTTTAGATGTTCAGCCATATTGAGAGCTAGCTTTGCCGCAAGAGCCTCCGCAATCACCGGAGTTGTGGTTAGGTTGTCCTCAGTCCAGATTTCCTTAATTTCTCCTGTTGAGTCTCTGCTGACTGCCGAGGCTAGAGAAAAGGAGTTCCTAACTGCTGCATCAAAGGATATGCTAATATGGTTTCCTGATGGGTTTTCCCAAGCTTTTTCTTTTTTTGTATTGCCCTTGCCTTTCCATGCATGTAGATTTTCTTGGTACAAAAGGTTTAGCTGCTTTGAGAGATTTTGGAGAGAGAGAACTTTGGGTTTTTGTATTTGATCATTCCGGAGTCGCCATATGAAATCTAGAATCAGTCCGGCAAAGATTTTGAATGGATGCTCTTCCTGGGGGGCCAGGCCTAATTTCTTGGGTGTATGATATACTGGATCCAATCTAACATTGATGCTACTCCCAAAGCTGATACATTTAGTGGCCATATGCTGTGATTCCAGAGAATTTTAGAGATGGGGCATTCAATGAAAAGGTGCAGAAGTGTCTCTTCGGACTCGTTGCAGAGTGGGCAATTTATGGATGGTATACTTGGGATGAAACTACTAAGTCGTTCTCTCGTTGGGAGAATGTCCCAAATTATCTTCCATAATAGCAGCTTATGACGGTCATGAATTTTGAGGTTCCAAATCTTTTTCCAAGGGATGTTCAGGATAGTTTCACTGGCTGTGCTAGCAATAGACGAGACAAGGTGATAGACACTTTTAACAGAGAACTTTCCATTTTGAGATCTTGTCCAGAAAAGATTGTCCGGGCTAAGGCTCGGGTTTGGGAGAGGAATTTTCAAGATTTCATTTATGCTTTCCTGCTGGAATAGGGATGTTAAAAGGGGGAGATTCCAAACTCTATTATTCTGGATGATCAGTTCTGAGACCTTTAGAGAGGGAAATGTTCCCATTGTGTGTATAAGAGGTTTGGGTTTAAAATTTTCCAGAGTTGGAATCCACGGATCTTTCCAAGCTCGCACTGTCAGACCATTTGTAATTTTAAAACATGTACCTTTTTCCAGCAATGATCTTGTCTTGAGGATTCCTTTCCAGAAGCTTGAGTCTGTTACCCTTTGAGATACTGATTCAAAATCCGTGTGTTGAAGATATTTCTTTGAGAGCAAAGAGTGCCATAGGCTATTACTGGGCTTGCTCATTTCCCAACCTGTCTTAGCTAGTAAAGTTATGTTCATGTTTCCCATCAGGCGTAATCCCAACCCCCCTTCTTTCTTTGGCTGACAGATAGTTTTCCATGATTTTAAACAGAGCTTGTTTTTATGATCTTTTGTTTTGCCCCACCAGAAATTTTTGAAACTCTGATCTAATTTCTTGCAAATTGATTTCGGAATCAAATGTGTCGCCATATGGTAGGTAGGTATTGTCCCCGCCACTGTTCTAATGAGCATGGTTCAACCTCTTGGGAGAGCACTTTTGATTTCCATCCATCTAGCCTCTTTTTTATTTTCCCCAGCAATTCTTTGTAGTCCTCTTTTTTTGATCTCCCAAAGGTTGTCAGCAGTCCCAAATATTTTATTTTTGATGATGATTCCTTATATGGCATATTTTCTGAGAGTATCCGTCTTGTCGCCTGACTGGTGTTTTGGGTGATGAAGATAGAAGACTTGCTTTGGTTAACACGCTGTCCAGACCATGCTTGATATTTTCCTAGAACTTCATTAATTGCCTGCACTGATTTTACCTTTGTTTTTGCAAAAATGATTAAATCATCTGCAAATAGAAGGTGAGAGATTTGGGGGCTTTCTCTGCTAATTTTGATACCTTCTAACATCTTCTGAGCTTCCGATGTTGCCAATAATCTTGAGAGAACTTCTGTGCATAAAATAAACAGGAAAGGTGAAATGGGGTCACCTTGTCGAAGGCCTCTCTGTGCTTTGAAAAAACCTTTTGGAGATCCGTTTATTAGAATTGAGAAAGTTGCCGTGGAAGTGCATTCTTTTATGAGATTAATCCAGATTGAGTTGAAGCCCAAAGCTCTCATGACTGCATAAAGAAAGCTCCATTCTATAAGATCAAAAGCCTTTTCCATGTCCAACTTTATGGCCATTTGTCCTTTCCGCCCTTTATGGTGCTTTAAGTAGTGGAACATCTCATGGGCAATTATGTAGTTCTCTTTTATGTTGCGTCCCGGAACAAAAGTAGTTTGGAAAGGGGAGATAATGGAAGGGAGGATTTTTTTGAGGCGATTTGCAAGAATTTTCGTTATGAGCTTGTAGATGACATTTGTAAGGCTTATTCGCCGGTAGTGCTGAGGAGAAACTGGGTTGGCTATTTTTGGGATGAGGGCTATGTGGGTGTGATTTATCTGTCTCAGAAGCTTCCCACTTCTAAAAAAATTTTGGACAGCCGCTATCACTTCTCTTTTTATGATGGACCAATAATGCTTGTAGAAAAGCGCAGTCATTCCATCTGGTCCCGGAGCTTTATGGTTTGGGATTTGTTGAAGGGCTCTATAGATTTCAGATTCAACAGGTATAGCAGTAAGAGAGTAGTTTTCTTCTTCTGAAATCTAGTTTTCAAAAAGATTTTCAAGCTCCTCTGGAATTACTGGATGTGAGGAAGTATAAATGGATGTGAAGTGATCTATGAAAGTAGATTTTATAATAGCTTGATCCATTGTCCAGTTACCTGTGCTGAGCTTGATAGAGTCAATCCCGTTCCTTCTGCGACGTATAGTTGTTGACAAATGGTAGAATTTTGTGTTCAGATCCGTCGTAGATAACCAATTGATTCTTGATTTCTGTCTCCAGAGAGTTTCTTCATTTTTGAGTTGTTCTTGGATCTTTTGATGAAGTACTTTCTCTCTCTCGATGCTCCACTGGTTTTACGGGTTGCTCTGAATATTACTTAATTCCATTTCGAGTTGTTTGATGTTTGTCTGAATCATCCCGAACTGGTGTTTATTCCAGTGCTTGAGGGCCTTTTTTGTTTCCTTGATCTTGTTACATAGAATAAAGGCTGGATTCCCTTGGAATGGTTGATCCCAGGCCTCTTTAATGATGACATTGCATAGCGGCTCTCGTGTCCAGAACTCTTCAAATTTAAAAGGGGATCCAGTTCTTCTTTCCTTCATAGTATTGAGCAGGAGAGGATTGTGATCAGAAGTTGAGGAGCTTATATGCTGGATAGTGGCATTCGGGAAGAGCAAGCGCCATTCCTCGTTTGCTATTCCTCGGTCCAGTCGTTGTCTTATCAATGCTCTTCCATTCCGATTGTTTGTCCATGTGAAAGATGGACCCGAATAGCCAACATCAATTAGCCCATGAGAATCCATAAGATTTTTCAGGCCACCTATAGAGGAGGACGCAACAGGTCTTCCACCCGATTTGTCCTGTTGGTTTAATATGTCGTTAAAATCTCCAATACATAGCCAAGGACCCGAAAAAGAATTTTGTAGCGAGCTCAAGTGATTCCAGAAGTCTGCCTTATATTGCCATTGAGCTGGAGCATAAGCAAAAGTTGCTAACCAGGGAAAATTTGGAGGGTCAGAGTAAACCAAAATAGATATTGCATTAATATTTAGGTTGATCGGTTCTACATCCACTCCCGGTCGCCATAATAACAAAAGGCCTCCTTTTTTTCCTGAGGCAGGCACATGCACAAAATGGTAGAAACCTAACCTATTTACAATAGCAGTGGTGTTTATGTCTGACACCATGGTTTCCGACAAAAAGATAATATCCGGATTAAACTTATTTATAAAAGCCCTTATATTTCTAATTGCTTTAGGGCGGGCTAGTCCCCTGCAATTCCATACCAAGGACTTCATGGTGCTGTTGGAGGCATGGTAGAGCCCGCCTCTTCAGCTGTTTTGGACTTTCCGAATAGCAGAGCCTTGGTTGCAGCTCTTGTGTATGGCTTTGCTCTTGCAACATCTTTCCCTGTTTTGATTTTCCTTGATTTTGCTTTGATGGATAGGAGTGAGACTACCGCTTCTGTTTCTTCATCTTCCGAGATTCTTAGGTTATTCTCTAGCTTAAGTGAACCTGTCTCTGAGGTCTTCTGTGCTTTGATTTTCAGAGGAGCTATTTCTTGAATACTTATAGTAGCCTGTCTCTTCTGTGAAACTTCCAAGCCATTGATAGGTGCGAGTGAGCTGATGGAGTCTGAGAACTTATATGTTGAGTCATTGCTTATTATGGGCCTTGGCTTGTTCGGTGCAGATGGGTGGAGAAACTCCACTGGAGGGGAGATAAGGTGGACCGGTTTGTATTTGATGGGGGGACTGGTAGTCGGCCTGTTCTGCGCTGGCTTCCACAGATTTCGTGCATTGTGAGGGGAGACGTCCTGCCAGGCTTGGGCCGAAATGAACTGCTGAGCTGGGCTGGCGTATTTACCCCGTGGGCCTTTAGCTGAAGACATTTGGTCGTCCGTTAGCTTGGGAGTTCTCACGTGTTTTGTCTCGGTGAGCTTAGTCAAATAAGACTTCTTGTTGGGGTTTTTCATAAAGGAGTCTCTCATATCCTTTGACCCGCTATCACCCAGTGCTGCAAATGAGGGAAATGAGATCTCCGGATTGTTCCGTTTGTCTTCACTGCCAAAATCCTGGAGAGTAATTGCTGAGTCGACTTCCCCGATTTGGATGATTGATGGATCGGGATCTTGATAGATCTGCTCAGAGGAGGCTTTATTCGGATTGAATGGGTTTCGACTGGTGGTTGGGAAGATCATTAATTCGACTGAGGATTTACTGTAGTCTACAGTCGGTGATCTCATCTCCACCATTGAAATCGATGGAGTTTTGCTGCCGAGGGAGCCACTGTATGAGGTTGAGAAGAGCGTCGGCGACGCTGGTAGCAGCTGTTCGATTTCTTGGTCCGTCGATAATCCTAAGGTTAGGTGCTCCTTTCTCTGTTTTCCAATTGATTCCATGTAGGATTTGCAATGGCGTTCATTTAGATAGGAGCTTGAGAAGAGTTCTTTAGCCGAGCATACCTTAGTTGGTTGAGTCCGAATGAGTGAGCTTCTTTCGACTCCTTGATCTGGGGTTTGATGGAGGTCCGAATCTTCCTCATATACTCCTCTAACAAACAGATTCCCCCTTACAGAGATATGATCCTCTGTTATTTTTGCTTTCCCTTTGTCATATTGAGGATCTGTTACAGGAGGCATGGTAAGTGTTAGGGCCAAACAGTCCGATATGCCCATTTCTATGATTTCATTTCTCTGCTTTCTCCCTTCCTCTGGGTAATTACACTTAGGATGACTGGAACTTTTTCCTTGTACATTGTGAGTTGAGGTTGCCATCATGAACATTGGGGATTCTGCACGAAGCCAGGGTCCGAATGGTGTCTGCCCCTTGTTAATATCCTTTGAGTCACAGAAAGTCTGAGAGTGCCCGATTCGTCCACAAGCATAGCAAATGTCTGATAAGCGTTCGTATTTAAAAGACACCCATGAGTCACATTTCAAATCCCTAGGTTCCCAGAAGCCTTGTTTCAGTGGCTTTGTGATGTCTATATCTACTATGATGCGGATAAATTTTTTACTTGCTAATCCAAAGAGATGATCCTTATCCACATCTAGGAAATTACACATGGCATTACCTATTTTCCTTGCATTTTCTTCTGTCATGTGGTTTCTGGTGAGCCCATGAATTTGTATATGAAATGGTGATGAGTTTAACTGGATCTCTTTCCATGTGGTTGTTGCTGGACAGCTTTTGAGGACTAGTAGATGCCCTTTGAAATTCCAGGGGATTTGATTGAGGATTCTTTGTTTGTCTACTGCTTTTTGGAATGTGAAAAGGAAGAGATTTTCTTCCAAGTCTTCTATGTGAAACTTGCCGATGAAGCTCCATGCTGCACGGAAGGATGCATGCAGAGTGATTCGGTTAAGTGGACGTGTTGTCACTATTTTACCTATAAGTGCTAATTCATTTTCTTCTTTTGTAGAGTTAGCACCAGGTGATAGCTGAAGATCATTCCAAGAGAGTGCTTCTGTTTGATGGATCAGTTGCTCCATGTCCATCGTGAAGAAAGGAAACAGAGATGGTAAATGGTTTTGAGATTGTAGAGTGTTTTGTGAGCACAACTAGTGTGCTGGAGAGAACTCTAGAGAGAGAGCGAGACCTCGATTCGCTCAATTATACAATGCAATTGGTTAATTAAGAGTTATCTATTCTATTAATAAATAAAGTAGTTAAATATAAATAAAGTAAATCTGCATAGGCATGGCATGAGACTATAAAACTTAATTATAATATGCAAGAATGCCCAATTATCACACACCCTGTCAACTCATTTATTTTCATTGCAAACTCTAGGGGAAAAAAAGATACAAAAGCTATAAAATATCACATTTTTCTTACAAAAATACTAACAATTATAACTTTCCTAATTTTCAAGATAACTAACTTATAAATAATTATCACTTTCTCCCCCCTCTCGTGCGTGTGGTTGAGATGATTTGCGAAGACATGGGAATGAAAAGAGATCAAATCAGTCGACGTGATTTTCAGTAGGCGTAGGATCCACGTTCATCTTCGATCCATAGGCCGATCGTCTCCTCAGGCTCTCATGTCCTCCTCCTTCCACATCTCAACCCAATTCTTTTGAGCTTCTTCAAACCCAAAAACTGAACCTTTCCTCTCTGGATCCCAACTTGTAGACACAGCTCCATAGGCAATCCCCATAGTCGATGCCCCGAAGGTTAAAAACGTCGACGTGAAAGGGAGCCATAGTGGTATATCCCACATTTGTTGCTCCTTAATCACACCAAATATGTGCAACAACGCTAGACCAACGGCCATAGGCACCCCAACAAACGTCAATATTCTTGCTATTATTCTGTTGTACACGACTTGTGGAACTTCTTCTTCGTCATCGCTATTGGTTTTGTTGGATTTTTCAGTACGAGTGGCAGTTTCTTTTAGGGGGGTAGGAGGTTTACCTGTAAAGCCTTTGGCGGCATTGGCCCGCGGTTTGAGTGTGCTTTTTATGGGATGTTTAAGGTTTAGCAGGGTTGCGGGATGGAGGAATGGGCTTCCGGGCTTCCATGGAGGAGGACTTGAAAGGTGGCGACGAGTTTGGGATGAACAAATGAGGGTTTCCATGGCTTCGGCGAGCCTTCCAATGCTACGAGTACTGTGCTTACTGGTTATGGATGTTTTATGTTTGAATGCAGTCGTTGCTAGATTAGATTTTCTTATCCAGAAATAAGTGGACGTTGTACGTGTTGGCGTTGTGTAATTGAGATATTTAGGATAGGTTTGGGGACAAAAACAAGATGAGATTTCTCATCTTCATCTCATCTCATTATTACACTTTTTCAAATCTCTATATAAAATATAATAAATAACTCAATTTTTTTAAATCCCAATATAACTTTTTCAAATTCCAATTCAACTTTTTCAAATTCTAAAACTAAAAAATAATATTTTAAATTTTAAAACAAAACATAAAATTTTCATCTCACCCCAAACCTATCCTAGTTGTGCTTGGAAAGAGCGCAATATAAACTGGTTCTTTCTCTTTTTCCGGGTCTTTTTCTTTTCTTTTGGCCTTTTTCTCTTTTCATTTTTCTTTTTATCTCCACTGTTTGGAAGTTTCTTGTCACCATCGCTTCGTCTTCTGCAAAAAACAAATTTCTTGGGACTACATCTAATGAATTGGTCCACGCGCTTCCTTGTGCCACTGCCCCCATATGCTGCTGCTCTCTTGCTTTCATGAATTTTATTTTTCGGTATTGTGTAAACCAATTACGACAAATTAGTACACTATTATCTCATTTTATCTTATCTTATTTTAATTATTATAATAATTTTTTTAAATTTTTATATAAAAATATAATAAATAATTTAACTTTTTCAAATCTTAAAATAAAAATAATATTAAAAAATATATTCTAATAATATTTTATTCAACTACTATTCTAAACATCATATCTCATTTGAACTATCTATCCAAACAGAGCCCTTTTTGTTCTAGAATTTTGAATTTTATTTACAAGTCTAAAAGCTTGTTTGTTTTAAGCCTTTTGCGACCATCCAAGCTGACCAACAAGAAGAATTGCTTTATTTTCGAAATTTTTGTGATGATTTTGTTAGTACATGAGCTTATCTTTTCTTATGCTTTTTATGTTCCTTGAATTTTGCATATCCAGATAATGGTAAAATTGCCAACTCTAATAGTAATGGCGATTCATTTTTGAAAGAAATGTCACTATAACTTGATTTTGCAGTTGAACTAATGTTGCTTTCTGTCTGGCCATCCGTCAGCAATGGGGGCACACCTTGCTTTTAGCAAGGTCTATCTTTACCAGTTGGCTTACATGCAGAGAGAGGACTGAGATACATGGTGTGAAGTGAAATGTATTTGAGAATTAGCAAGCAATTAGGAACAAATGCACGCTCAAAACAGTTGATGAATGAATGTGTGCGTGTGGGGCTTACATTTTACAGGTCAAGTAGCTGTTGAACTCTGGATCTGATCTGAAATCTGAATACGCAAGCTGGGACTCTGATAATTTCTGTATTCCAACTCTGCAGTCTGAATCTTTATCCGTTCAGATATTGTGCCAGAGCTAGGACTCTCTCATCCTCCACCCCCTGTCATCTTTTCTTCCGACTATCTTTCTCACTTGCTTAACCCAATCAATCAGTATCTAAATGAGGATTTGGAGTAAGGAGGCTCTTGCTGCATGCTCTCCAGGCCACTGTAGCAGCTTGGCTACTTTAGAATTAGATCATCTCATTTTCTAACGAGTTTCCTTTATACTTTATGCAACTTAATAATTTGAAGAGTATTTTTATTCATTATTAATAAATAGAAAGTAATTGTGTAAAATCGAAATTAATTATCAAATAATTTTAAAAACAGCCGATTTATCATTATACCGGTGAAATAAGCACAAGGCAAGGAAAAGAAAAGAAAAGAATAATAGACCCGAAACAATCTATTTTTAGTATTTTTTTTTCTACTTTTGTTGTATTTCGTTCTTTTATTCAGAACTTGGATGAGAAAATGTAGTCGTTGATACAAATGGAGGATAGTTTGAAGTTAAAATATGTTTAACCACTCTATCTCTACATATGAGCCCCCACTATAAAACTAAAACCAAAGCCCTAACTAAACACTACCCATTTCCTCAAGGACAATGCTGGAGCCCCCACTGGGCTCTAGCGGTAGTTTTTTTATGTGCTTTTCTAAAGTTTTCTTTTTATATAGATTTTTTAATAATTATAAATATTTAAAAAAAAAAATTAAAATATTATTAAAAAATACTTCCTTGTTAAAAAATTAAAAAAAAATCATTAAAATATTTTCTTAATCACCAAATAAAAAATACTTTTATTTTCCTTTCATATTGTCTTTGATGAACTCAGATTTCCATGACTGGAAACTTGCACTTGCTCGCACCCCTCAAGCCGAAAGCTCTGTCCCCACTCTCATCAACGATCTTTCTACCCTGCTACCATCATCTATCCCCTTGCCTTCCACCACTCATACCACCCCTGCCCATGACTCTCCCTCCACTATCTTACCTAACCTTGATCTCACAGTTCCTGATTCCCCACCAACTACTTTACCTCCTAGAACTTCCTCAATCCCTTTACACACCATAATCACCCGTTTCAAGACTAGCAACCACAAACCCAATCCCAAATATGCTCACCTTTATAATCTCACTAGCATCCCTAAAGAGCCCAAAACGGCACGCTCTGCCCCTAATAATCCTGGTTGGTCCCAAGCAATACTTGATGAATTTCAAGTCTTGTACGAGAATAATACATGGATTCCTGTTCCTCGTCATCCTTCCATGTTTGTCATTGGTTGCAAATGGATTTTTAAAACCAAACTCAACGTTGATGGCAGTTTTGGTCGTTTGAAGGCTTGTTTGGTTGCTAAAATTTTTTACTGGATTGATGGTATTAACTACCATGAAACTTTTTCTCCGGTTACCGGTTCGAGCACAATTTGGTTTATCATTACTTTTGCCTTGATCAATCATTAGGATATTCGTCAGTTAGACATCAAGAACGCATTCATTTACGGTAATTTATAAGAATATATCTCCATGGTGATCAACCGATGGGATATTCGTCAGTCTTGGACATTTGTCATGGACGTCATACTAGAGCAGCATTGACCATTTATATCTTATTATATATACCATTTTTTTATTTTTTTATTTTGGGAAGTAAATGATAAGTATGATGGGTTATATATGGATAGGTCATAGGTCTTTCCCACTATTTAGACCGAGAATTGGAAGTTCTCAATCCGTCTTCAAAGGATATCACTGCAGTTTTGGTGCTTGGTTCTATATATTGGAGAGCTTTTATAGGCCCAACCAAGGTAGGCCCTGGCATTGAAAACGGAGTGGCCTGGCGTTAACTGTAAGCAGCCGAAGTTCAAGAACGTAGCTGCGTGGGTCTTAATACTTGTTTTTTTTTTTTTTTAAAGAGAGTTTGCAAAATTTATATGTTCTAAAATTATAAATATTAAATATTATTTCTCTTTATTTCCTAACAGAGCATCTGCCACGGTGCAGTCCACTTTTTATTACGATTTTAGGTTTTATTAAATTTTTAATTTTATTTTTGGGAGGGTTCGTGTGGAGGCAGTACTGTTCATGCATCATATTTATTCTTTAGTAGAATATGCATTTTAGACGTTGTTCGTTTTGAATTTTTATCATAATCAGGGACAATTAATATTGCAGTATATATATATATATATATATAAATATATGCATGTTTGTTGTTGCCGATGCAATCTGAATTCCTTGGAGATCTGAGATTGATCTGCTACACTATATTAGCAAATGTCAAACAGCAAAATGACTTTTGTCAGCTTAATCACGTACATATAAAAAGTAGTTATGTTGCAGTAAAATAGTACGAATCAGATAGTAATTATGTAATTAATGGACTCACCATATTACCATGATTTAGGGTAGGTTTGGAGGGTGAGATGAAAATTTTGTGTTTTGTTTTAGAGTTTAAAATATTATTTTTTAGTTTTGAAATTTGAAAAAGTTGAATTGGAATTTGAAAAATGTGTATTGAGATTTGAAAAAGTTGAATTGTTTATTATATTTTGTATAGGAATTTGAAAAAGGTGTAATGATGACTTGAGATGAGATGAGAATTCTTGTGCCCCAAACCAGCCCTTAATTAATATGAAATCTCGAGACCGATTCTCAAATTAATTAGAGCCACCCACGTACGTACGTACCTTCTTTATAAGGCTTGATTACCACCTAATTAATATCAGAGGACTGTTGTTAGTTTTTTTTTTTTTCAACAAGTTAAGCATTATATAGATAAACTAAACGATTATAACGATACAAAATTTAGTGGGTGGGACTGTGGGAATCCCCAACAATCACTCGAAACATAGCAAAAACAGCACCGAAAATAAAAATAAAAAAGAGGGTTATTAAGTCAAAAGTTTGACTCCAACTCAATCCCACATGGGGATGCCACTTTAAAACGGTTTTAATATAACTTGATAAATAGGTTATAAATCTACGACTAAAAGCCATAGTCAAGAGGGGTACTGCTGATAAACCCGCAGGAAAGGAATCCCTTGAACCCACAATCAAATTGAAAACTAACCCAAGAAAGCCAAAATCAAGTCAATGGATAGAGAATCTAGACCCAATGAGAACCCGTTTCAAGAACCTAGATTATATTAAAATCTAGACCCGTTGAAGAACCCGTCTCAAGAACCCAGATTACAAAGAGTAACGCCACAAAGGTTATGATTTACCTTTGATAAGTTCAAAAGTTCAATTAAGAACAAGAGGAGTAAAACTCAACTCACAATGAATAAATCATCAAATTTTATAAACTAATCTTCAAAATGAGGCTACAAGAGTATTTAATGAAAACCTAATTGAAACCCTAGCCCAAATAAAACCACTTTGTTCCAAAAATATCCCTGGATGAATAGTGCCGCATGAACAGTGTTTCGGCTACAGTGAACAGTGCGGCGCTACAGTGATTCGGAANATCAAATTTCATAAACTAATCGTCAAATGAGGCTACAAAGAGTATTTAAAGCAAAACCTAATTGAAACCCTAGCCCAAAATAAACCCCTTTCTTCCAAAAATAGCCTTGGATGAATAGTGCCACTTGAACAGTACTTCGGCTACAGTAGACACTACAGTACCTCTCTTCAAAACCCTAGTTCCTAAAATTGTAACTTTCCAAATAAGTNACCCTAATTCATAAAAATAAGACATGTGGGCCAAACATCCTAAAGCCCAATTATTGCAAACTAATAAAATAATTCATTTAAATGATTTAAATAATTTGAAATCCTTTAAGTGTCCAAGGCCTTTAAGATATGTTATTGCCCTCTTCCATATCTTATATCAAATGAATCAAAATTGGATGTTCATCCTTCAAGTCCATTTTAAATGTTGGGCTCTTGCTTGACTCGTCCCAAGTGGATTGCATCAATCCTAGCATTGCTTCCTTGATCTTGTAATTGGCCCATATTGAACTGGTAAAGGATCTTTAAAACTAGGTCCATCTTGGGACCCATCATTCCCCCTTTCCTCAAAAGGATTCAACCTCGAATCTCCACCTAGATCAAGGGGAAAAAGTTTAGTGGCATTGAAAATAACAGAAACATGATACTTACCTAGAAGATTCACTTGATATGCATTATCATTATTTTGTTCAAGAATTTGAAAAAGTCCATCCAAGCTAGTCCCGTTGTCAATAAGTAAAGATATTAAATCTAAAGGAGTAAATGGATTATGTCTATAAACAATTTCAAAATGTGAAAACGTATTAGTAGCATGAATACTCAAATTATATGTAAACTCAATGAATGGCAAACAATACTTCAACAATTGTTCATGAAACATATCTAAAGTCTTCCTTACATCAAAATGACCACTCANCAATCCTTGCATTGCTTCTTTGATCATCTTTGCTCTTGTTCTTGTAATTGGTTCATCTGAAACTTGCAAAGAATCTTTATGACAAGGCCCGCCTTGGTTCCCATCAACTGCGCTGTATTTTCTTGATCCAATCCAATTGTAAGAGACTATCACGACCACATTATCTTGATCGCTGGTTAGGAAAAGCATGTAGATAAGAGAATAGTAATCTAAAGATGATCTGATACACCAGTGAAGGATCACCACCGACGGTGGTGGTGGTGGAGCGAGGGGACACGCGCCACACCTGAGAAAAAAAGGAACATGCGGATCTGAAAGATCTAAAGCTGTTGGTCCCAATGGTGCCGTGCATGGCAGCAGGAAACTCCCTATGGTGCGGCGGCGCATGAGGCCCACACGTACTGTAAGTCGCACGTGAGCCACACACGCTACTCAGATGGATAGATTTCTTCCACCGTTCGACAGGTCGGCGACTAGGGATCCCATTGGAAGGGCACATGGCGGTCGAATATGGCCGGCAAACAGCAAATCGGAACATCTTGGTACTGTCACTGAAAAATGTAAAAGAAAACTGAAAATAAACCTATAAACAGGATCTGGGCAAGCTGCTATGATGGTAGGCTGTGGATAGAGAGAAACGGGGAAACAGGAGGACTGCTGTTAGTTATGTTCTTTAGATTATTCTTTCTTATGAGCTCTTTCTTTTTTTATTCCTTTTCTTTTTCTTTTTTTATCTTTTTTTCTTCTTCCTTCTCTTCTTTCGATTATTCGAAAGTAATATCATACGCTTCAGCCTACTTTCATGCATGCATGTCAAAAGAATTATATATGCTGATTAGTACTTTATGGTAGGGCCTTTCCTTTTTTTTTCTCTCGCTCTCTCTTTAATTTTGTGGGCTCCTCAAAGCTTTTCCAGCTTTTCCGGCTTTTCTATGCTAGCTTGATGATCATGTGATTATTTGTCCATGGTTACTAGCTGGATCCATACTTTTCCGACCAATGTATATGTTAGAAATAGTAATCTTAACCATAACTCATCACTTAAAAAAATCTATTTTCATGAATTAATTGGTGAGTAAACAATTAAGATACCACTTTTGTCACGAAGAAAATTCATGGGCACAAAATGTTTGTCATGAACTTCTTTTATGGATAACGGTATTATTTCTCACCACAACATCATGTTAAAGACCTTATTTGTCACGAAATGAAAATGCTTTATCTGGTGGTAAAAAGATGGCTTTTCTCATGAACTATGGTTTTGGTGGATAAAGGATTTTTCTTCACTAGTTATATGCCACGAGTGTCCACGACACAAATTGACGAGAGAAATTTTTTTCCCACTAATAAGCGTATATACACTTTTTCCGACCAAGTCCCTCAAACGGCATTTGTTGTAGTGATATATATATAGATATACCATTAATATTAATGGCAGCAGCAAGGGTTGGTGACCGGAGATCAGTCCCCTAGCCTCCTAGCTAGCTAACTTCGGCTTCGTTTCCATGCAGTAGTGCTCCTTTTCAAAGAATTTCAGATCATAAGTTTGGCCTCATGGAACCCAAAAACAGTTCACATCTATATTCCAACTACAGCTTTCTTTCATTTTTGTTTGTGGTGGCCTGGTTGATAACCCGACTTGAAAACGATGCTTTGACTATATAAGTGTGCCAAGTTTTGTTTTAGAATAACAGTTTCCCTTATTTTGGAAGGGAGGTGGCCGACGGAAGGAGAAACACATAAACCGCTATCTATATAGAAGGAATATCTAGAGCATTATTAATAGAGCTGAAAGCCCAAAAAACTGAACAATAAAAGTTGCAAACAAAATAAATCACCCGCGCGTCAGAATTTAAAAAGGAACAAATTTTCCATGAACAGAAAACCTGTAGCAAAGAACATCATAAAAGAAGATCTGGAAATTACCAGCAAAGTATTAAATTGATCAACCCAATATACAGTCAAATCCGACAAGATAATCACATACACAAAAGATAGAATTAAAGAATGTGTAACGAGGGACAGTGACTTTAACAGATACTCTCCCTCCATATACAAAATAAGGAAAAAAACGCATTTTAAGCAATCAAGCCCATTAAAAGAACAATCAAACAACAACAAGCAAAAAAAAAAGACGCGAGCTAGAATACATTTATTTGCACGCCAAATTCTGGATAGCTTTTGTTTTGGTATTCAGCTCCATGGTACAATTCATTTCACCGGACTTGTTCTTCTTGAAAACCTTGAACAAATGAATCTTCCCACTCAATTTGGCATAGCTGCTAAGCTTCAGAACCCCGGAGTTGATGTCACTATGCAACAGAGACTTCCTCGATACCTTGCTCGAATCCACGGACACCGTGACATTAAGCTTCTTGGTTGATCGAGCCCTAGCTCGCGCCTGAAGTATGGTGCCCTCTCCAACCTCAGTACCCCTGTACGAAAACGTAGCCGTGCTGTTACTGAACTTGAAGTGACCGAAATTGGTGTTTTTGACGGTAACTAGAGCAGTGAGTTTCATGTGAAAGGAGGGCGAGGAAGAGGAGAAGTTGACGCCGAGATTTTCCACCGCGACTGAACTTAACCGGACCTTAGGCTTTCGGATGCGCATAACTAGTAGCACAAACAGCACTATGATTAGGGTTTGTGCTATGATCCCAGCAGCCATGTATGCCAAGCACTTCATGTTTCCTTTACGACGTGCATCTTTGTTATCGCTAGGCATCTTAAGAGATTTTCAGAGGCGCGCGGTACGTAGGATCAGTAAGTAGTACTGTGCGTACGGGGTTATGAATGAAGAAAGATATATCCGAAATTGGTAAGCAGCTAGCTAGGAATGAATTGCATGCGCGCTTTAAATGGCTGTTAGAAGATGTCGTACTTATATATAGATCAGCTATATATGCATGGTTTTAGATAATTAATTAATTTATGACAAGGCAGGCTAGCCCCATACCCTACATATAATTAAACCATGTTTTAATATTATATATATATATATATATTTAACCCTTGTGATTTGCCGACACAAATCATTAAATTAAGATCGATGATCAAGGCTAATTATAAAGTCGTCGGCGATGATAATGAGTACTGCATACACATATGGGCCATGCCATGCGACCTTTTCTTCACTTGCAAGTCATGCTCTATGCAAGTTCTGATTGAAAGATTATAAAAGACTTCTATGATTAAGATGATCACATGCATACATGTATAATATAATTATATGTGATATATGGTATGATTAATATATACGTGTTATATATAATAATCCTTGAATTAATGGTTAATTAAGCAAGCTAGCTAGCTAATTAACATGCACACTGGTTTAAGTGATGATGACTGCATGCTACATGCATTTGTTCTGCGATTAGCGATCGAGTTAGTACTGCTACTATATATAATAGCACTAGTAGTGGACTCAACTTTGTTAAATTTTGGCCAAAGTTTAGCTAGATTATACAAAAATTTATTATAATGGACTCAATAAATGAACAGTAATTTTAACCCAAGAGGCTAAATATTATTTTCACCATAAACAATTCTCTTCTCACTGCCTATTGTTCCTCCCACACAAAAATACTGCAGAAAAAATATATCCATTGTGAATATATGACTGTTGAAAAAATATATCAGTTGATCGAAAGAATATGACCGTTGTAAAAAAGAGTCTGTTAGAAAATTATATTCGTTAGGAATAATATGAACGTTAGAAAACTAATGTGTACTTTTTTAATAACGAATAAATATTCAAATTACAATTAGAATTAAAATAAATGAAAGTGTCAAAATCAATATTTTAATAAAATAGTGATAGATTTGGAGAGTCTGTTATTTGGTATCGTTGAAAAGTAACTAGTTAAATGTATAAAAGTGAATTCTCTAATCAAATTTTGATCAAACTTTGTTGAGTCCACTGCTAATATTCTAATATATTGGCATGTTTACCGTATTATATGTTTTGCATGGCTAGATACTAAAAAGAAAAAAGAAAAGCATAACAAAAAAAAAAAAGATATGCATGGCGCCATATATATATATAATTACCTAAACTTAATTAATTAATCACATAATTTGAAAGGCCCATCATGGCTTAAAAATTAAGTTAGCTGCATGAGGTTGAAGTGATTGATCAGTTTCGGTGATCCAAAATGATGTCTTGAGTGTGCTGGACGCAGATCATCAACGTCATTGCTTTAATATTGCATCCAAGTGTTCTAGATCAGAAATTTGAATTGAATTAATGCGCAGCGACAGTCTTTGAGAATGTCTCACCCAGAAGGCATGAGGTCGGCGGGAAATTAAAAAAAAACAAAAAACAAATGCATGCTTTGAGCCTTTGATGAAAAGTGAGTTTAGTCGCACAAGTTTCAAATATTCTTGGCCGTCAAGAGGTGACAAGCTAGCTAGCTGAACCCGACCGGGGAAGATATCCCAATTTGCATCACTAGGCCGATTTGCATGCCGGCCATCGCGCGGGTGGGTGAAAAACAAAACTGTACATGATCAAGTCATTCGATCATTTAATTGGCTCGATCTTCCCAAATGAAATTTCTAGTACGTACGTGTATACTATCGACCAAGCAAAATTAACAGTACTGCCGATCGTTTGCATTATAACTTTTGAACAGTACCATTTTCATATTTGAACTTTGCATGTTATTAGCAGTACAACCTACACAATGCATGCATGCATGGGCTGATCCATCGGCAATTAATCTCCTAGCTAGCTAGCGCATCACTGATAATATATAAGATAATTATAAGAAAAAGAAGTTGTGAGGGAGGGGTCCATCTTAGAAAGGCCCATGCCCAAAGAGATCAAGCTACGGGAATCACAGGCCCTAAGACGAAACCTTGTCACGGGCTAGGAACCCAGACTGGGAAACCATGCTCCAAGCCCACAACTGTAAACCTACCCCGAAAGACCTTTAGGCACTAAGCTCGGATATGCCAAGAGATCCTTCTAAGGACTCAAAGACCTACAGAGCCCTGCCATATGGTGCCGTGCAGATCACCCTACTATAAGAAAACGGTTGGACGTGTTAGATTGTGGGCTCGCCAGACCCGAGGCACGTCTCATTCAATGCGCGTGTTAGGAAATTCGGCACGCAATGACATGCCACTAGAGTACGCAGGACAGCTTGGCTACGACCTGACATCTTGCTTTGGCAGGATGGTGGCAACAGCTCTGACCAAGCATGACTTGACATGCCACGATCCCCCTCAGCAATCTGAGCCATAGACTGACACACTGTCATAGTAGGGGATGAGTGGTAGCAGGTCTGACTTAGGCACAACTTGACACACCACAATCTCCCTCAGCAGAAGAGCCCGAATCAGGTATAAATAGCAGCCATCCCTTTTACAGGAAGGCTCTCAAAACCCTTTACTATTCTCTCTAATTCTCTATGCTTTTCAAATCACAAGAGGATTCTTCATTGACTTTGGCATCGAAGTGATGCCGGACGTCACTAGAGCCTCTTCTCCCTCTTTGTTGCAGGTGGCGTGAGCTTGGTTATCACGGTACTGCTTGGGCTGTGAAACACAATATCAACAGAAGTAGTACATTACATATTCGGATTCATATCTAATAATATTTTTTCTAATAGGTAATTAATATCCGAACCTGTCTCAATTTATTACTGTAAAAATAACTACTACCTGGTTGACATGCATATATATATATATACACTCTAATAATAAAATTTTGTCCATTCGAGATGCAATTGATTTGGGTTAAGCCTATTTTAAACTTACAATTCAATTACCTCTCGCGAAATTATAGGCTTCGTGATCAGGTAAGAGTACTCCCTTTATGCCAACCACAGCAATTCCTTGCATTATGTATCCTATGATTTTCAAACAATGCGCTTTAGTACTTATATTAGTTGCAACCATAATTCCTAGCCTTGTACTACTTGACTGTCTCTTTGGTCGCCTAGTGGCCTTTCCTCACCTACAGCACAGACTTATGCCTATATATGATCAATAATTATATATATATAAGCTAACAAAATACTTATGTATAACAAATTTAGATATCATGTAAATAATTAATATTATAGTTATATTCCCTAACTTGTCATCATACTTATAGTACATGAATATGTATATTTCATACATTAATATAAATGTACATGAATACTATAATACTATTAGTAATGCTTGCCCATAACTTATGTATGTTGGTACTTACACATATAATACATTACAAGTAGTATCATATATTTAAATATATATATATATATAAATATGACATAAACTATGTTTTTATCATAAAAAATAAAAAAAAAAAAAAATCCTTAAACTTTTAATATATAGTTAAACATATGCAGTTTCAAGCAAGGTCCTGCATGCGTATAACGTGCATATATATTGAAGTTGGATTTTTACGATTTTAAGCTTTGTTTGGACGTTGAGTTGATTTGTAAATAATAATATTTTGTGGATCTCATATAGATGCGTTTGAATGTAAATATGTTGAGATAGGTTTAAAAAGTAATATATCTTATCAATAATTATAATTGATTTGAAATGAATTGATTAGCACTCAATTCCTACAACGGTGCAACTGTATAGCTGAGAAATGAAAATGATACTATGTCTCATGATTTTGTCTCTTCATTTTGACTGCTCATATATTTAATTTTTATTTTAATTTTTTTTACTTAATAATTAAGAAAGTGAATATTAGTATATTTTTTATTTTTAAAAATTTTTAGAAATATTTTAAAAAATAAAAATAAAAAAGTGGCATTTGGCCTGCGACACGCCCAGCGGTGATTTTTTCTGGACGGCATAATAGCACGCAGTCCCCTTTTATTTTCCCCGGAGTTAATAATATATACTAGCATTTGTATATATAGAGGTTGTTGTTATAATTAAGTTACAAACTTTGTCCCACTACAATAGAAAGCACCTTTACCGGCGAAATATCATGTCACAATAACCGCATAATTCACTGCTAATGACTATTATCGTCTAACTCATTTCACCGCAACATGGTTCATACAAATCCGACTTAAAAGGTTTTAAACGGCACATGCACTTAGCATCGCAAAAAATTCTTCCTGAGTCCTTTTAGGTCGTTGCAATAAGTATATATAATGCGTCCCAAAAAGTATCGAATGGTAGGGATTATAGATTATTAACAGCCACGTTTTTCGCCGCAAATAATAAAAATCGCCGCTAAAAATTGTTCTCTTCTTGCGCAATCCTTTCACCGCAAATAACAAAGAAATCGCAGCTAAAAGTTTTGCTGTTCCACGCAATTATACCATTGCAAATAAGTCTAAATTGCGGCAAATAGTAATTCTCTTCCGGCGCAATCTTTCATAAAAAAACAATTAAATGGCGTCGCAAATAGAATACTTTTGTGACCGTCTAGTGTATCGCAAAAAAGTTGGATTAAACGCAGGAAAAAAT
Source organism: Pterocarya stenoptera (assembly GCA_003123785.1). NCBI lineage: Eukaryota > Viridiplantae > Streptophyta > Magnoliopsida > Fagales > Juglandaceae > Pterocarya > Pterocarya stenoptera. The sequence continues at coordinate 318,492 of QEOT01009695.1, read as the reverse complement.
TTGTACAATTGCCTCACAATAGTATTAGCGGCGATAATGTTTCATCGGTGCAAATTGGTTTTAGTCTACGCAAATCAAGTAATCGTGTTGGAATGTGGTCGCAAATGGAAAAAAAGTGTCATAAAAAAAAAAACCCGGCCAGTTGCTATTAGCTACAGAATTGAGCAAGTCACAAAAACATGGTCACAAATTGTTTATATCACCAACATGAAGTGGTAATTTTTTGACACTCTAGTTGATTGCACTCGAAGGTTTCGACACTCATCACATCCCATAACTAACCTCTAATGTTTCATGAAAAGTTTGATCATGTTCAATATTAATTTTGCACATTACAAATGGCCTGGCAAATGTTAATATTTTGCCATAAATACCTAAATAATTAATTAGCAATTTAAAGTTTAGAAATCATTAATTAATTGATTTCTCATGGCCATGCATACATAATCCTGACTAAAAATTTTTGGGTATTTGTTTGAGTAAAACCCTGGGTTTCAAATCATTAACTAATTTGTTTGAGTTAAAATAGTTAAAACATGCTAATCAGTAACAACAAAATACTTGCTATTCATTAATTGAAACAAAAATAGGCATATGAACTAAAAATAGTCTACTATCATTTATATAACAACCATAGACCAATAAGCACGGAAAGCTCATGTTGATCCTGTACTGTATTTGTTCATCCACGTGAGTAGGTGATCATGTACTAATCACTCTATACATATAATAGTAGTACCAAAATAACAATATCCAAGTAGAGCAACTTTTGACTGTTCTTCACTGAAGCAATATTTTTTGGACATTTAATAGAAGGCAACCATAATATGTGCCTTCTATTATACAGTATTGTGAGATGTGGCAGACAACATTTGAGTCCTTTTTGTGAGGGAACCATGGTGGGAATTTGTTCCATCTATTGACCACATCTATTTAGCAATCACCAATCACCCATGATTTATCTAATATACATTTATCTGCATCAACCCAGTCATTATTACAGTTAAATAATCTAAGTAATATAACTTGAAATGAAACTACATGTAATGGACATGCATGGCTGTTTAACTAAACTACCAATGGCTTATTTAATGGCATGTATATGTTTAAACCTAGGTTATATATACCTTCACACATGTACTGTAATGGACAGTTGTTGTTTTGATATAAAACATACAAGGGGCTTTTACATGCATAATTTCATTACTACACAAACTCATGTGAAAGGTTAAAATACTTCTTCAGAATTTATGGAACCCAAAGCACTTTTGGTTAGAAGAAAGTGCAGTTGGTGCAACCAACTTTCTGATTTATGGAAATCAATTCCATTGATCAATTTTAATCCCAACACTAGCTTCATCAAGACCTCATGAAATTGCAGCAATTTCATTACTAATTCCCATATATTCATTCCATCAATTTGAGGTTCACAAATTTTGTGGGGAATCTAGACCATCACAAGTGAAATTACCTAAACATACCACTTAGAAAGCATTGTAAAATCGTGCTACTAACTCCCCCCCAAGCGGCACAACCAATCCATATATCATTGAAGCACTAACAATCTTCAATCATATTAACTAAAATACATGTCTAACTAATAACATATATTTAGGCCTACCCATTCTAATAAGAATTAAGCCTAGTTATAGACTAAAATATATTCATAATTGTGCATTATTATAATCATCAAATTGCAAAATACAACAAAGCAGCCAACATCTTAGATCCTACATTGCATCTTCCAACACTACCATACTTGATGCTAGTAGTTTTTGAAAAGTAATTGTTTATCGGGCTATCCCTCTTCACTGGCCATGGCTACAACAGGCCTGAAGGCTACTAGTTTTTCCAAACTAACACTACATACTTCATGCTAGTATTTCTTTGCTCCCACAACAAAATATTTGCACGTATCTAACCACAAGTGCCATGGGCTCTCCCTCTTCACTGGCCATGGCTACAGTAGCATTTCATAGTACCCATTCCAAAATGTTAATAATGTTTGTGTTCTTTTCATTGAGAACACTACTGCTAATAAAGCCGGGCCACTGCACTGCTTACTACACAGAAGTTTGGTGAAGCTAGAATCTTTGCAACTCTCGGCAACCACCCATCCATAATAACTCCAGAAAGCCACTCACAAAATACATGTCGTCAACCAATACAAGTACTTTACCATGTCTCATTGCCTCTCAAAAAGTCAAAAAGTCATTTCCAAACAATTTAGACAGCTCCCGGAATCTCCCTCAGAGACTCTCCCTGCGACAGCTGTTGTGATCGAGTGTATGTCATAAATTTATCAAACTCCGCTTGTTTTACCAAGATCTCCTAAACATTTGCTTGTAGTGCCTCGAATTGTGCCTTGTAAAATTATGCATCCGCTGATAGTGTACACCTCCATTATCGCCACTTTGCGTTATCCTTGATGTTATGGGTATCAACTTCTCGCCCAACCCCCTCTCATATCCTGATCTCCTCCCCAGGATCTCCCTGAACACTGTAGCTACTGCCTCCTTACTGCGCTCTTCCAATTGCATTTCATTTAGGTTCTCCACCATTTTGTCATTTAAAAAATAAAAATAAATCAGTATGTTTAGTTTTACTCATGAACACTACTAAAAAGTACCCAAGAGGCATAGATATTATGTTAATTACAACAGAAAAAAATTATGGCATCATAGGTACTTCCCCCAAGTAGTCATGTAACTCACATGCAGCTCTTCACTCATGTTTGTCACAAACCCGTTCTTCTTTTTTGACCATTGAGTCTCTTTAAAAAATTTTACCAAATTAGTAACACCCTCACGCTGAAACATGCAATTCAAATATCGTCACTGGCACCACCTAAGTTATATAACCATATTTGAGAGATATTTACTTCTGATTATTATTGAAATTAATTTTCATACATACAAGCACATAATAATTACCTGCTCCTCCATTATTCGAACAAAGCTTTTCCTGCCAGCGGTGTGGTTGGTAAGTTATTTTTCTCTATTTGCCTTGTTTTGCAGTGATAAGGCCTCGCTAGTCCAGAAAATTCATGCAGCAAAGGTTAAACAAATAATTAATGAAAGACATATTATTCACAAATATCACATATAATTGTCATCTGAACCTTATCTGTTTTCAACTAAAGCAACCAGATTACCCCTTAAAAAATTAATTCCAAACATACGAGGAGCACATGATGTTTTAACCTTGAATTCCTTGCTACCCTAGCGCATGCATAATTTTCTCCACACCGCTTGATCCACCAATCGGTCCCTCTTGCTAGAGCAACTTTATGACTCCCATACCCGATGTAGATTTTGTGTAAGTCATAGTGGTAAGAATTGAACCTCCTTCGTAGTTGCTCGGTAACCGTTTTCTGATGGTTTTGTTTTTCCCATTCTACGATAAAGCCAACCTAAATATGTACACATAAAAACATTAATATATATCAGGTAAGTAAATAAAATAAAACACATTACAGCCCACACTGCGTGATACTCAATCTTCCTTACTCGGACATGACTACACAACTCCTCTTGTTCAGCTTCTGGCACTCCATTCCAATGTTGGCAACTCATGTCGGCATAATGCTTGATGATCCATGAGACCTGTCCACTGAATATTCTTGCATTCTGGCATGATACCTTAGTGTCCCCATCCTTGATCAGCAATGGGATTGGTCTCATTTTTCGCAGCATGTCAAATTTGGTCATCTCTACCGGTCCACGGCCTTGTTTCTTACTCAATGACATTAAAATGACCAAAATCAAACTACAAATTGTCAATGGTATATAATTATAAAAACCAAGTACCTATGGACCACACCATATTATTAACAAATGTATCTAGGAAAATAATGATCTGCTACATTATAAGACCTTAGTAAAATTTGAAACTTTACAAAAGCATCATCTACATGTACAACCCAGTTGTTCTGGAAACTCAGTTTCAAATACCACATCGGGTGGTTGGGTTTTCTCGTCTGATGAGTCATTATCGTCTCTTAGTGTCGGGCCATTACTTGGTGGTGATTGCGCGTCTTGTATAATTGGCATGTGCACTAAAGTCCCCCTAAATCCTTCCCCTCATCCACGTACTCATCTTCTTATACTTCGCACCATATCTATCTTGGCAGAGATACCAGCCAGTAGTACTGTGATATTGCAGTTTGCTGCAGTCATAAAATCATTACATCTATATCACTGCAGAGAATTCTATGCTATGGTGTTTATGTTAAAAAATATACTTGAAGCAAGAGATTGACATGCTTGAATAAGTGGACCAACAATTTTTCCACCATGGACAAAATTAGACATGATTAACATGAAGATGAGACTAAATTAAGACCTATTCTCATTCAGGATGATTATTTTGTGATAAGCAAAGCAGCATGTAATAAGGTCCCAAAAATTTGAACCATAAACCAGGAAAATAGCAAGCCACCATTTAGTACTATCATAATATTGATAAATTTTTGTGATACAAAGACAACAAACTAGGATCTACATACCAAAAATTCTAATAAAATAAATCAGGGGACAAAATGTAGATTGATAAAATATTGCATGAAGGGATATTAGCAACAGTATAGTAAAGCTAATGAAATTAATTGCCTGAACCCAATATACAAACCAATCATGGCTAAGGATTTTCTATTTACTACTAATCTTGATAATAAACAATCAATCGATGGGGGAAGCTCCTTTGCCCCATTTTCTTTGTTTTCACCTAGCTTTAATAATAGATTTACTAAGGCTTGAAAGGTAACGTACAATTGTGTGACCTGATACCATCTTGTATAATTGGTTGAAAATGCCTTTAGCTAGTTTAGATTTCTATAAACATGCATGGGTTATCACCAAAAAAGCAGTGGTGGAAATCTTGAACTTTCTCATACAAACATGGACAAAAATGGGGGTGAGGAATTGAAGGACACCATAGTAATGAAAGTATGATTTTCAGTTTGGCCGAGAGACATAAGATTCTGAAAGGAGATGTACCTTGCGTGAGGTTCGAAGGCCAAGTCCACATCACACTTACCTTTTCTCTACGTCTTCAGTACAACTGGAATAGATCTATAATGGATGTCCTTACTCCACTGTTTGAGATAGATACGAATGAAAAGCGTGGGTTCCCGCCCAACATTTGCCCTTTACCATTTTTGTCCTTTACCACAATAAAAAGCAAATGGCGTCAGTAACTGAATGGGTAATTTGTAGTCTTCAAAAATAATTTTCTGATGTGATTGGTATTTTGAATTACACAATTGCCCATTACCATATTTGCCCTTTCCCACAATGAAAAGCAAATGGAGTAAGTGGCAAATGCATTGGTATATTGTAGCCTTCGAAAATAATTTTTTGATGTGGTTGACATCATGAATTACTTTCCCATCCCGCCAAGTAGGGATTATATATTTTCCCCGCCAGTGACTTTTCTAGGAATCCAGCAATGTAATTAAATTTTATTATAGTAGATAAAGAGTGTTTTGAGAATGTTCGTAAATAGTAATAAAAGAGATTGGAAAATAATATATTAAGAATTAGAAAATAAAAACATGAACAGTTTGTTTCGTCCAAACTTATGTCTAATCCCATCATCCCCTTTCTTCTAGGCTTGTGAGTTGTACCACAAAAGGAGAGAGAGAGAGAGAGAGAGAGAGAGTTCGAGACAGTTTACAGAACAGAACTAATGATGTTTATTGCCTAACTGAGAAGGAGAAATGGGTTCCCGCTAGCATGCCTTGGGCGTAGTGAAGCCTGATCAGTTTGAATATTATCTAAATTCTCATCATTACATATTGCGAATGATGTTTCTTTTTTTATATTTGTAGGGGGAAAAATTAGTTGATTGGCATGTTCTTGTGAAAATTTGTATAAAATTGTGTTGTAACAAGTGTTGAAGCGGTATAACATGAAAATGATTGAAGTGTGCTCAACACGGCTCGAGCAGAACTCAATTGGCACTCAAGCGGAACCATCCAGAGTGATCCGCTCGATGTTCGCTCGACTCAACGCTCAAGCGGAACCATCCAGAGTGATCCGCTCGATGTTCGGTTGACTAAGAGCTTGAGTGGAACCATCCAGAGTAATCCGCTCAATGTTTGCTCGACTAAGCACTTGAGCGAAACCTTCCAGAGAGGTCCGCTCGATGTACGCTCGACGTGTCGCTCGAGCAGTTTCTCAACCTGCGCTCGACTTGCGCTCAACACTTCGCTGGAGCCAATGTGCAAGATAACTTAAAATTCAAGATTTTTTAGCACCATGATCAATAGGGACTATATTTAGAACAGATTGTTCTGTTCTTTGGTGTGGAGAATCAGAGCAAAATTCCTAAGTGCTTCCAAGATCCATTGAGAGAAACTTTTCGTCACATTGTCAATCTCTGTTGGACAAACACATCTCCACCACCCCACACTCAAGATCAAACCTTATTTAAGTCCATTGAAGTGGACGTGTTCATTGACCGGAAGAGTCCGGAGCTGCTGTTGATGCAGAGATCGAGAGGTTCTCATGGGAAGCTATAGAAAGGTCAGAGTTTCGGCACTACATGCTTGTAGAGATCGAGTGGGTCACTTGTGATGTTGCAAGCCAAGTTTAGCATACTACAAATGTTTTGTGAGTGTCTCTAAATTGGTTATAACAAACTTTTTTTATAGTGAATTTTAGGTGGTGTCTTACACCCGGAGTGGTTTTAGAATTTGAAGACATTCTTTAAATGAGTTTCCACTTCGTGACCAAAATCACTGTGTTGATTATTTGTGTTATTTGATTCATTGATTAATTGTTTGTTTGTCTATATTTTTTAAAAGACTATCAAAATTGGATTACACCTATTCACCCCTCTACGTGTAGTGTTTGGTAGAACCATTGCTTTTTCAGTTGGTATCAGAGCGGGTTCACTCTGCTAGGATTTAGTTCCTGAGTATGATCCTGCTGTAGTGGTCTAAATGGATAAGTCTCAATCTCTCACATCGCCACCATATTTTGATGGAAACAACTACGCTTATTGAAAAGTTCGAATGAAAGCATTCCTAAAGTTTGTGGATGAACGAGTGTGGGTTTCCATAGCAAAAGGAGGGAGAGAACCAGTTGCTATCATTGAGGGAGTTCAAATCCCCAAAAGTATGGATAATTACTCGAAATAAATGAGTGTGGTTGGAATAACAAAGGCCTGAATGTTATTTTCATGGCTGTGTCCCAGGAAGAGTTCAAGTAAATCTCCATGTGTGAAAATTGCAAAGAGGCTTGGGACATTCTTGAGGTTACCCATGAAGGTAGCAAGGCTGTAAAGAATTCTAAACTTCAAATGCCGACCACGAGTTTCAAAGAACCTAGAATGAAGGATGATGAAACATTTGATGTCTTCTATGCCAAACTAAATGATGTTGTCAATTCTCATTTTAATTTAGGGAATAGAATTCCTGAGAATAAAATTGTGAGAAAAGTTCTCAAATCTCTTCTCTAGAGGTTTCGCCCTAAAGTTACTGCTATTGAAGAAATCAAATATTTGGACACTATTAGAATTGAAGAGTTGTTGGGCTCTCTACAAACATATGAACATACACTTCCTGTGGATAAGAAACACAAGTACATATCCCTAAATACCATTAGAGATGAGACAGACGAATCATCCAATGAGTCGACTATGAGTGATAAAGAAATAGCATTTTATGCTAAGACGTTCAGAAAAATGTTTGTGACTAGAAATAACAAGAACCAAAGGCCAGAAAAGAAAAAGTTTGAAAGATATAACAGAGGCTCAGGTTCAGGGAACAAGGAGAGAAGCATTGAGAAGTACACTAGAACAAATAAAAACAAGGTTCAATCAAGGGTGCAGTGTCATGAATGTCATGGATTTGGACACATTCGCCTGGAATGTGCAAATTACAAAAAGGCAAAAGAAAGAGCTAATATTGCATCCCTAAGTGAGAATGAGTCAGAGTCAAGTGACTCATCAGATAACTCTTCTCCAAAAAGAAATATCAACTGCATGGCGCTCAATCAATTGTTGTTTTGGCACCTGTGAGTTCTTAGGGACACAATCAAAGGTGTAAGGGAGCTCTACGTGTATACAGAATTGACCATGGTCTAGATGACCTCATGATTGTATATCAAAATTCCTCTTGTGAAAATTCTCTATCTATAAATAAAAAAAATATATAAAAAAAAAAGGAGAAGAAGAAAAAGAAAAATGGGTCATATTACTTGATAAGCCACTACTGAGATAGGAATTCAAACAGAAGTATTTAGATCCTAGCAGCATTAGGTTTACTTTTTGTATCATAGAAAGGCCTCCCAAGCACTTATGGTTTCATATTTCAGCCCAACCCAACTCATATTTTTTTTTGGTTAAAATTTCTTGATTGAGTAAGGATTCACAAAACATGCATGTTCATCTTACCTGTGATACTCTGTTTTTACTATGGCCTGCGTGAATTGTGATAACATGATGCTCTTTTACATTTGATGTGATTTTTAGACTTCAAAATTGACTTCATTTATACTTGAATCACTTTATGGAAAACTATGCTTGGTATTGAGAAATTTGGGATGCTGCTTGAGCGGAACTTAAATTCCGCTCGAGCGAATGCGTTTTAATGACCTGTACCGCGCCAGTTCTTTTTTTTTTTTTTTTCTTTTCCTCAGACCCATTTTCGTAAAAGCCTGCGCCGTTTCCTCTCCTTTTTCTTCGTGCGTTTACGACCTCTTGGATTTTCTTCATGCGTTTACTTGTGCTCTCGGAATTTCTACTCCCATTTACTCTCATTTTCACAAAAGCATCTCACGGTAAGTTTCTCATCTTCTCTTCTCTATCATTTTTCATTTTCCATTTCCATCATGCATTTCCATAAGCATGTATTTCGGTTTGGGCATTTTGTTTTGGATTTTGAAATGTTGGGATGTTTGTTGTTTTGTTGGAACCCATGGTTGTATTTCGGAGGTTCATAGAACTCCCATGTAGTTTTGAACTTTGTTTTTGCTTGGATGCATTCCAAGTACTCAGTGAAATGCCTCAATAGTGTTTGGTTTCTCTTTTTCATCATGCTTAGGCATAGCATTGTTCCCATACTCTTTTTATGTCTATCCTAGTGTTGGGATAGTGTTTGGCATGAATTTTAATTGTGTTTAAATATGGTTTGTTTCTGGGAGGGTCATGGGTCTTCCATTGGGTTTAAAACCCATCATTGGGCTTATTTGCACTTGAAGTGCTCGATGAAATGCCAAAAAGGTGCTAAATTGTTTTTGAGTCTCGAAATTGGTTTGTGAAATTAAGCATGGGCTATGAATTCATTTCTACATTAGCATTGCATAGTGGGTTTGGCATGGTATACATTGGGCATGTGCATTAAACATGTGCATTGGATCATGCATTTGCTCATACATTTGGACATACATTTCAGGCATGTGCATTTTAGACAGGCATACATCGGATCTTCACAATACCTTTAACCTTATCTAATAGTCATTGATTCTGTCAACAACCAAAGTCATGTCTCGACATGTTCGTCCATGCCAAAATCCTCCTGCCCCCGCTTAAGCATATTTCCACAATGCTCGGGCACAAGAGCTTTATACTCAGAACTTCTCTCACCGTACTCCAATTGTCGAGCTTGAAGTCTCCCTTGGTGAGCTTAATGAGACCATTATTCCTCGTATTTTTGAGTCTCACCAGTAGCAGGTTTTGACTACTGGTCTTCCTACTCCTTCTGTGGAGTTAGTTCGGGAGTTTTACTCCAATATACATGCCATCTCTGAAGATGGCTCTTTCGAGGTTAGTCTTCGAAACATCCTCTTCCGGGTGACTCCGAGCTTGTTAACGGACCTGCTAAAGGCCCCGCATGTGTCCAACCCAGTGTATCCCTATACATGGATATCTCCTCCTAGTTCGCAAGTCATTGCTGGATGTCTATATGGTGGGACTCGTTTTTTGGATGGTAAATCACCACTTCTAACGGTAAGATTTTCACCTGAATATCTCATTCTCAGTAAGATTGTCCTTACAAATCCGTATCCTACTGGTCATCAGAGTGATGTGGGTCTTGACCGTACCATTCTTCTGTATGCACTGATCAATGATGTCTCCATTGATCTGGGGAGTCATCTTTGCCGGGTCATACTTGAGGCTTTTCAGTCCAACAAAATACAGACTTGATTTCCATTTGCTAGCCTCATCACTCGGTTAGCCCTCTCAGTCTGTTACGCTACTTCTCAATGAGCCTAGAATTCCTCTTAAGGCTCCTGTTGGTCAGAGGACCATGCAACTTAGTCGTGCTCACATTACCCCTCACCCTCTGTTAGTTGAGCATCCTCCTGCACCCTCCTCTCAGCCATCGAGCTCTCGGCCATCCAGCTCATAGCCTCCTAGCTCGGCACCATCCACTTCGGCACCAGGTTCAACCGAGCCCAGCCTTTAGCAGGTCCTTGAGTATCTTGCCCGCCTTGATGCCCGGTTTGAAAGCCGTGATGCTAAGGTTGATAGCGTGCAGCAACTTGTGACTCAACGCTTCAACGATATTGAGGAGCGCCTCGATGATGATGGTGGTGGTGGCAGTCAGAGTGATTGTGATGATTAAGACCCTTGGCCTGTTGTGACAAAAAGTGGAACTAGTATAAATTCAAGGGGAGTGGTATAGATGTAGGTGGAGTAGTAAGAAAGGAAGAAGGATAGGTTGTTAGTAACACAATTTTTGTGGGGGACGCAACTTTTGTTTTTGTATCACATGCTGCTTGTGCTGCTATTGTTTGTCTAATTGAACTCAATGTTTGATTAATTACTTAATGAAATATTTTTCTTATGAAAATTATACTTGTCATGTCTATACGTGTATTCTGATTTGTGATTTGCGAGCAGACATTGATTATACTTATGGATATATTTCTTGCATATGTGTGTTGGTACGTTTAACTGTTTGCTAAGTGCTTGCAAAAATATCTCAACGTGTTCAAGACAATGCTTAAATCTGGGAATCTTGTGTGGGGTGTGTCAGGATTAGGTCCTATGTATAGGTTAGAGGTTTTGTAACAGAAATGCCAAAGGGGGAGATTGTTGAGTGAAAAATTAGTTGGTTGGCATATTCTAGTGAAAACCCGTGTAAAATTGTGTTGTAACAAGTAGTGTTGAAGCGGTGTAACATGAAAAGGATTGAAGTATGCTCAACATGGCTTGAGCAGAACTCAACTGGGTGCCGTCGAACCCGCACCGTTGTGCGGTGGAACCCCCATCTGCACCGTCAAACCCCCATCTGCGTCAAACCACAATAACAAGACTTCTGGGCCTATATAAATGTATATGTTTGCACAAGTTTTCTTCTTTCTAAGGACTCATACTCGGGAGTCTGGGATTTGCTTAAATTTGTTGGGTAATGCATCTCTGAGTTGGTTTTTTCATCAATTTCACACTCATTTTCTTTGAAATCCAACCACACAAGTTGATTTTTTGCTTTGTATTTCAATACTCTAGTACCAAATCTTGGTCAGAAAAATGGGTTGTTGCAGCAGCAAGAGAAACTCTCCAAAACCAGTTAAAAACGGGCTGGATGTGTTTCGCAAAGTTTCCTTTTGCCAAATCAAAAGGAGGAAGAACGAAGGGATCTCGATTTCACGAGATGGTGCAAACGCACCGTTTCAGTAATGCTACACGTGGCCCCACAGGTACGTGGGGGTACCCCTCCCGGGTGCAAGTAGCATTTTACTTCAATAAAACATGAAACATGTTCGTGAATAAAAAATCTTCTCGAGTGACAACGTAAAGTTAATAAGAGCGGTTAGGCTATTTATATTTAAGGAATTAAGCATCTGCCATTGTTCGTATTCCTCCCACATTAGATAATGGTTGCTACTTGATGCACCCTCATCGAAGGTGTTGTTTGCCTTCGTTTGGGGCTCATCATCTAACCCGTTGTTATCATTCATTTGTTACTCATTCTTGTCTGACCCACTTCCTTCGTCCATTCTGCGGTTTGAAAAAGAAATAATCCAAGTACATATTCTTCAATTTGCATGAGGAGGACATAAGCTCATTTATTGGTTATAACAGTAAATATTAATAAAAGGTTATCATGTATTATAGTCAGCTTATATCGGTCAATTATATCAGTCAACACCTATGCGCAAATAATAATTATGGACAGGCTTTCAATTTATTATTTAATGCCAATGAGAAGAAAAATATTACATCGGTCATTCACTTGTATTCCCATGATTATCATAACCACCCCATAAAGCCCTTGCTTTTATGCTATTTCTAAAAGCATGCCATTCTACATATTCCCAGGTTTCCCTATTAGTATTACAAAATGTACTGTATATTGGTTGAGATTTAAATTTTCTCGAATTATTATGCCAAGTTATAATACTCATTTTCACTTGATAAAAAAAAAAAAAAAAAAAAAGGCAATAATATTCTTGGAGATCATCTCAACATATTTATAAAAAGTGAAACGATTAATCGAGTTGTACTAGTAAATTGCATAATGTAGACTCAAGAGCGAACCGTAATTTTTTAGGAAAGACGTCGATCCCGTAATGTAGACTCTGTTCGTTGCTCGCTTTCCTGTTCTCGGTGCGTTGTTGTGACGATCGAGCTTCGTTACGAGGGATTTTTCTCTGTCACTTTTTTCCTCAAGCGAAAAACTAATGTTCTAAAATTTGGGAACTACTTGTTGGCATGGACGCAACTCGTCTTTACATAAGCATCAAATTGAGACTCTTTATTTCATTTTTTTATGTTGTTGGCACGAATTTAATTGTATCAAATTGAGCCTCACTTAACCTCGTACCGGGTAGAGATGCACACTGACACTATAGTCTGTCATTTTTATTTCTGTTTACGTACACATGACAGTACGTTTGAGGTCGAAGTCGCTGAGGCCATTGAATGCTCCAAAGGATTATTTAATGGGTGGGTGGAATATTTAGTAGGTACTGGGTCTTGGTACTCATGAGTACACTCATATTGTGGTGTTTGCCCACGGAAGTCTCCTAATAAAGACAACGTTTGTTGAGTGAGTAATGGTGGGCAGTCATGCTTGTACAGGTAGGCCAAAGTAATAAAGACAGAGTTATGTCGCATGCAAAAATGATAAGGCTAGGCCAGGCCAGGATACTAATAGAAGAGAAACACTACTTTGCCTCTTTCATTTGTCCACTCTATTTGACCGCTCGGTCAAAAAAAAATTTTTTTTTTTTTTACTTAGTGATTAAAGAAGTGATTTTAAATGTATGGATGTATTTTTTTTTATTTTTTAAATATATTTAAATATGTTAAAAAAATGTAAAAAGTAAAATAAAAAATAAAAATAAAAATAAAAATTTGCACTGGGCGGTAAGCCCAGCGGTAACTTTGGGACGGCAGACTAGCCGCACCCCTAATAGAATAGAAGGAAAAATAATACTTGTAGAAAAAACAATAAAGATTGGACGTGAAGTTGTATTAATAGTAGAAAATAATCTAAAAATGAAGAACCATTTCATCTAAAATGCTGGAGCAGAAATACAGATAAATGGTTTAAAACAAAAAAATCACGCTATGCATAATAAATCTATCGATGTTTCTGGAATGATCCCAAGAAGAACTTGAAGTGCAAATATTAAAACCAGAGTTAACAGTAGGGATGGCTCCATTAATCCGCATTCACTTCATGTATTCCAGTCACAAGACATGAAGTCTCCTAATAAACTGTTGCAAGACATGAGCTTTAGCTTCATGTAAAAGCTCATCCGGAACCTAAAACAAATTGCATGAAATGGCAGACCATAATATATATAAATTAGTTTGTGTGTGTGTAAAACTGCAGATATGAAAACTTTTAGAAATGTTTCATTTTAGTCACAACAATCCACACAGACATTAATGTTGAATATAGTATACCAGATGTTTAGAGATACCTTCTGATGTTGACGGTTTGACTCATCACACACCCAACTCATTTCCAATTCAAAGTCTCTGTCCTTCGCCTCATCATGTACTCCATAAATGCTGCTTAGCATAGAAACCCCCAATAAAAAATCTCATATATATATTCATCTACTTTAAAATAAATATGCAATATATAATAAACACCATATTCCTTCCTATTAAAAGTTAAAATGGGCGTACAAAACCTCTCCTCCCATGCTCTCTATTATTTTGATCTCTCTCATGCTCTAGTAATTCTAGTCTATCACAAACAGTTTACATTTTCAGAATGCCCAACCCTGTAAAAACCTATATTCCTCATTCTGCTGAAAAAATGCCGTTCACCTCTACAAGAATTGTAGCTACAAGAAAATGATCAGAGCTACAATTCCTTTTCCTTTATCATCCCTAAAATAGAAAGACAAATTATAAAGTTGTATGTTGGTATCTCAAGCTTGCAAGGTGAAAAAAAAAATCCAATAGTTCCTATATAGAATATTACCTTTACCTCTTTATTAACATATGCGGGTTCACTGTGGGATCTCCAGAAACACAAGCATTAATTTCTGTGTACTTGATGGCCATGTCCAGATCTTAAAGTGACTGAGCATTCTGGTCCTTTCGCAGTCCTAGCAAAGAATGGCAATGTGTTCAGATAATATCCACCATTTTCCTTTCCAAGTACATAGGGAAAACTGGAAATAAGTGAAATTGTTTTTTATTTTAATTTAATAACAGCAGGTAATATAGATTAACATGTAAATTCTGTAACTTGAAGAATCAAAAACAGAGAACTTGAAAATGTAAAAGAAGAATTGAGAGCAAATTCAATGTGAATTTCTCATTAACTAGAATTGAGTGAATTGTTACATTTATATCATTTCTATTTATAGACACATATGCTAACTAACTTGACTATACAGAAGTCATTTACACGCATTTTAACTAATTCATCTCATCTGCATTTAGACTTAATTTAACTGTCATTTGAAGTCTCTTTTGATCTTTTCTGTTTAGCTTCCCTTGACTTCAACTCCGAAGCTTCAATTTGAGTTTGTATATTCCAACACCCCCCCCCTCAAGATGGGAATGTATATTGATCATTCCCATCTTGCGGATCAAATGATGGAAACTGAGAGAACCAAGTGGTTTAATTAGAATGTCTGCCAGCTGATGTTTGGGGGGAATATGAATTATCTTGATCAAACATTCTTGCTATTTCTCTCGAACCAAATGGAAATCTAGTTGAATGTGCTTTGTTCTTTCATGTTGGACAGGGTTTGATGCAATATCAGAAGCTGGTTTGCTGTCTGTATAAAGCAAAATAGCTTGTGGATGGGGAATTTTTAAGTCAGCTAACAAGTAGATCAACCATTGCAATTCACATGTAGTAGAGGCTAGAGCTCTATATTCAGACTCAGCTGAGGATCAGCTAACTGTTGGCTATTTCTTTGATTTCCATGAGATAAGAGAGTCACCAAGAAATACTATGAAACCAGTAATACTTTTTCTGGTGTCAATACAACCACCCCAATCACTATCTGAGTAGGCTTTTAGATGAAGAGGAGAATGAGCAGACAGAAAAATACCTTGCCCAGGTGTTGCTTTGATATATCTGAGGACCCTTTCAGCAGCTTGTAGATGATTACTACTAGGATTAGCCATGAACTGGCTTAGTGCTTGTACTGAGTAGGATAGGTCAGGTCTAGTTATAGTGAAGTATAACAATCGACCCACTAATCTTCTGTACTGTGAAGGATCTGACAAAGGAGGAGATGAGTCATTTGCACTCAGCTTTAGTGTAGATTCCATAGAAAATGCCACAGGTTTACAACCTGAGAAACCACTATCTTGCAGGATATCTAAGGCATACTTTCGTTGGCATAAAGTTATGCCTTTGGTTGATCGAGCCACTTCTATCCCCAAAATATACTTTAGTTCTCCCAAGTCTTTGATGGTGAAAGAATCATGTAAGAACTTTTTGACAGTGATTATATCATCAAGATTATTCGAAGCAAGAATCACATCATCAACATAAATCAAGAGTGCTATGAAGCTATTTGAATTATGCTTGATGAATAGAGAAGAATCAGATTTCCCTTGAATAAACCCAAACTGAAGTAAAAAGGATGACAGCTTGGAGAACCATTGTCTTGAGGCCTGCTTCAAACCATATAGGTTCTTTTTGAGTTTGCAAACTCTCGGATCAGTTGGTGAAGAGTACCCTGGTGGCAGCTGCATATAGACCTCTTCATTTAAATCTCCATGGAGAAAGGCATTGTTTACATCAAGTTGATGTAAATGCCATTGCTTCATGGCAGCAATTGATAACAATGTTCTCACTGTTGTCATTTTAGCCAAAGGCGAAAATGTGTCAAAATAATCAAGGCCTTCTTGTTGGGTGTAGCCTTTTGCTACTAATCTAGCCTTGTATCTATCAATTGTGCCATCAGTTTTGAATTTAACACGATATACCCACTTACATCCAATTTCTGTCTTATTTGGAGGTAATATTGCAAGTTTCCATGTTTTATTTAATTCAAGAGCTTTGATCTCATTTAACATGGCTGCTTGCCATTGAGGATAAGAATTGGCTTGTTTGAAAGATTTCGATTCAAAAGTGGATGACACAGCAGAAGTAAAAGCTGCATGTCTAGGTGATAGTTTATGTGTTGAAAGGAAATGAGCAAGAGAGTATTGCTTACCAGAAGAAGGAATGCAGCAACTGAAGGATTCTTGAGATGTTGAAGTAGATTGAGCCATATTACCACAATGAAAATGCTGCAAATATGAAGGAGGATTCCTTATTCTTTTAGATCTTCGAAGGCTTACAATTTCAGGATTAATCTGTAAATTAACAGGTGCTGGAATTTCAGAGGATGGATTTTGTGAAGGAGTAGGAATAGTTTGTGAAGAATCAGATGTTGGAATCGTGGAAGAAGGATTTTGTGAAGTTATAGATTCTGGAACTTCAGAGGATTGATTTTGTGAAGTAATAGATTCTGATAGTGCAGAAGGTAGATTTTGTGAAGTAATAGATTATCACCAGAAAAGATCTCAGATACAAGAAGAGCTCCAGGATTATCAGATGGATGTAGATAGTAGTAACTCGAGGAATCATCAGATGGATTCCCCAAAGGAAGAGAAGAATTTTTAGAAGAAGAAGAAGCATTAGAGGATTCTGCCATAGAAACAGAAGAAAGAAAGCAAGAATTTGTGTAAAAAAAATCAAGAAAGTAGCGGAATGTTTATGGCTCTGATACCATGTAATATTCTGTAACTTGAAGAATAAAAAACAGAGAACTTGAAAATGTAAAAGAAGAATTGAGAGCAAATTCAATGTGAATTTCTCATTAACTAGAATTGAGTGAATTGTTATATTTACATCATTTCTATTTATAGACACATATGCTAACTAACTTGACTATACATAAGTCATTTACACGCATTTTAACTAATTAATCTCATCTGCATTTAGACATAATTTAACTGTCATTTGAAGTCTCTTTTGATCTTTTCTGTTTAGCTTCCCTTGACTTCAACTCCAAAGCTTCAATTTGAGTTTGTATATTACAACAAAAAGAGAACAAATGATTATGTAACATATAATAATTAACTCCCCCCCCACCCCCCCCACCGTTCTGAATGTTCCTCACAATTGAAAATGCCAAGTCCTCTCCTAGCCTATGAGGAACTGGACCACCCAACAATCCATGAAACACATTTCCAAACAAACGATGCATCAAATGCAATTATCAAGAAAACATTAAACAACCTAATAAATTAGACACATCCCTCAGAAAAAAAGGGCAACAACATAGAAACAATCCTAGGGAAAATAACCACCAAACTAATAATGTCCAAACAAGTCCGAAGCCAATCCTCGTACGCGTGGTCACGACAACCCCCAGATCCAATTAGCTCTACACTCTGGGGCGATGCATAGGAACATGTCTTGCATTTTGTCTTGAAGAAAGTAAAATGATGCTTTGTTATATTGTTTGGGAGACAGCCGCGGGTGTATCTGAACCAACAACTTCATACATTGAGTCATCTTGCTAAATGACACCTCCAATCGACTTGAGCCTTCGCCTTTGCTATGCTTACTCATACATTCGCCAAACATCTTCTGCACCAACTCAGTCCTAGCGGCGGAGCTGGCGGCCATCACTTCAAGAGCTCTACTAAATTGTGGGGAGCTGCTACCCCGAACAGGCTCCCTCGCTTTGCGACGAGTGACCCTTGAAGAACTCCCCTGTCCCACACGAGCCCCACTCATGTATGGGCCGCCTATATCAATGGGTGCATCCGTAGCAGTGCCCAGTACAAGACCTCGTGCCCTTACCTCCTCCGACAAGGGGGGTTCTTAGGTGGATGCATAATGGAGGACCCATGTGGCAACAGACTGCTTGAAAATGGTGCATAGGAGATCGTAGTCTGGACAACCATTTGTCTTGAAATTCCTCCACTGGCCACGCACCTAACCGTAGGTGATGGTTATGTTTATACCGTAATAATGCACAAACGTATAGAATTATGGGAAATGTTATATTAATTAATAAATCATGAAATTTTATTTAGGATGAAAGAAAAGGATAACCGATAATGCCCTAGCCCAACGCTCATACGTGGCTACTACAGTCTTCGTCTGCTGATTCCAACCCATTCCAGGCTGGCTCAACAAATCAGTGAACAGCCGTAGCCTTTGTCTCAGCCGATTGCACCTTCCTCGAATTTGGCTAGCATCAATTGACTTTCTCCCAACTTGAGACATCTTTTCTACAAGTCTGACGTGGTCTCGGTTGGTGATTTTCAACCTAACCAATTTTTCTTCAAGGGTCTCTTAGTAGAGAATATCTACCAACATCTCCTCCATCCCATCGGTCCATAGTTCGCCGATATTCCGCCCCTCAGGATCCTCCATCAAGTGCTAGTTAATGCAAACATAAGAATCCAAAGGCAAATTTACCAAAGTAGTAATGGTTAGCGGTTAGTGCGGCCACAAGTGTCCTAGATTAGCCAAACGAATGTGTAATAATAACTCACATATTAGTTTTAACAAGTAAGAATGAACTGATTAGAAAGAAAGGCATAAGTCGTCATATTCTAAGATGATAACGTAGTCATGAATGTGATTCATGACAAAACACAGGAAAATAGTCTCTTGAAGTAATGTTCATACCTCCCTTAGTGCACGCGTGGAAGATCTCAACCAATAGTGCTGTAATAAGAATAAAAGAAACAAATCAACAACTACCACGATTAGTTAAAAAGTTGGGGAATAAAAATGAAACTAAGTAAATAAAAGCACCAAGAAAGCTGGTTTAAGATACTATCATTCGTACACATTTATATCTATACACAAGCATAAAGGCAACGTGCGAGGCATGCTTGCCTAGTTGAAAGAAAAACAAGTTTTTGTAAGATATAAACATGTCCCGAAGAACCAAAAGAAAAAAAAAATGATAAGTTAAAGATGCATAATAATTTCATTCCATTTATAAAGTAATAAGTCAAACAGTAGTAAGTTTAAATAGACCATAGGTTGAAGAAAGTTTGGGAAATATTGGAATTAAATGAAGATTAAATTCAAGAAAGTCCAAAATCTGAAAAAATCTTGGGTAGCATAAATATCGACATTTCTAATATAACATCAGCACACTGGCTCAAGTTAGCACAACAGTTAGTGTTGTTGTCGTTGCTGTTGTTGTTAGTATCATAATTTTCCAGGATTTAATTCTCTCTCAATGTACTAATTTTCCCACTAAAGAGAGATTTTGGACAAGTTTCTTTCGAGGGGAGCCAACTCAATCATTGGAAAAGAAATAAACTAATCATACTAGCATTCATTGATCTCTTCCTGGCCTCCGCGTTAAAATTGGATCTTTTATTTGTTAACTGCAGCAATATTGATTAAACCATATCTAAGCACTCATCTAAACAAACCCAACTCCCGCAACTGGAACTATGTTCTCTCTCTCTGTCAAAAGATTTCTAAAGAGAACAAAGCAATTTCCTTTAAACTACTCGCCCAAAAAATAGTTCATTTAAACAAAATAGGAATGAGTTGCAGCAACAATATTGGGTAATTAGATGAGTGCTTATATGATTTAGGAATTTTCAAACATGACAGCAAAAATTGTTTCTTTTGTTTTTTTTTAAACTAATCAGTTTTGCTGGCGTGGGAATTCCCAACAAGACCCAGCATTTCTTGCTGAGTGCAAGAAACTCAGTTTTTGTTAAGAAATACAAAGTCGAGTGCAAGGTACTCGGTTTTTGTTGGCTTAAAACTTAAAGAAATACTCAACTGAGTGTTGGCTTAAGAAATTATTTGCAGCAAGAAATAGTCAAAAAGCAACCAATGCTAGGTATTCTACACTCAAAGTGCAATCTTCACACACTGCTAATCATATTCAAACTAAACCCACCACCATTGTCTCGTCGTAAATATCAAAAGTAGCTTAATGTTGCTCTGGGGTCCCATGACTTTTCAACCTCCACTACAATCATATTTACCAAGTCCAACACTACCCAATGACTAAAAGCCCCCTAATCATTCTTCAAATTTGCACATGCTTACCCCTTAAGCCTGGCTTTCCTTCTTCATACGAAACAAAGAAATTGGCCAAACGAATTTAAGAAAAATACCCAATCCTAACATACCGATTCTAAAAAAAAAAAACTCTAATTTTTTGTAATTTCTGCTAAACAAACGACCACCACAAAATCAACATAAACGTAAAAAAGTAAAAAATAAAATAAAACTGTCACAAAGGGTATAAACGTAAGAGATAAGAACAAAACACTCGGTCACAGAGGCCTCTCATGTTTGGCCTCCCAACAGTGATAAAAGTAGTGGTTGGTATTTTCTTCAGGTGTTGTTTAACTTAACACTAGAACATAAGGTAAAATAGCTCAAGCACAGTACCTTGAAGGAGCGTGTTCTCGGCGCCGTGATGAAGGATCTGCAAGACACGCAGCTATGTATTGTGCCTTTGGCCATGGCTGCCTTATCTTAGAAATTTGGGAAAAACCTAGTTGTGTTCACAGAAGCTAGACTGCGCACGTCCAATGGTAGATCAAGAATCTTCCGTAGCTGTCGATGGACTTGGCTGTCACACTGGACTTGACTAGTGCTTCAAGTGTGATGGGAAAAATAGGGATTTCAAAAAAGCACTGGTTTGGGTCGCTAGGTACGAAGGCATTTGACCTCAGCTTTCACTGTGAGAGATTCGGTCTTGGACTGTGATGGGTGAAAGCAATAAAGAGTTAAAAAGGAAGAAGATCGAGGTGAAACGGGAGGCTTGCCGAGATGAAGGGAGAGAGAAGGCCAGGTTGGTGGGGAACGGCGTTAATTTGGCATGTGGGAACTCATGTATATCATCCTTTCAGGATATACGAAAGTATTGAAGTACTTTTTTTCCAAATGTGACTGCATGGATTAGGATATTTTTTATGAATATAAAATGAACTTAGTTTTTAGTTATTCTATCTACATAAAGTCTTTATATTGGAATATTTATTTTTTCTTTATATGACAATAAAATAATATAAGATAAATTTGGCAACATGATATTCACATCAAATCTCCATATTAGATTATCTATTTATTCATTATATAGTAATGAGTAATTACTAATTAAGAAAATATTTAATTTTTTTAATTATTAATTTATTTTATTTTATCATATTTTACCATTCTACCTATTATATATTAATTAGTAATCATATTCTAATTAAAATATATGAGAAGATCGATTGAGAAAATATTTAAAATAAATAAAAAATAATATTTAAATGATATAAATAAAAATAGATAAGCTGGTGTATGGTATATTGTAAAAATCAATATATAAAATAGAAAAAATCAATTTTGGTGATGCATTTTAAAAAATAGGATGAAGAATCCATTGAGAGTGCTCGAACGTATTCTAGTGGCTTTTAATATGATTTCCATATTAAAGCTTAATATGAATACACTATCAATTTAAGTTATCGATAACTTCGATTATCTATCTTTGAATACACTACCTTTATTTCTAGAAGCCAATTTAAGCTTAATATGAATACATGACTACCAATTTAAGCTTAATACGATACATGTACTTTTAAAGAAAGCCAAAAAATATCGATCGATTATGATGATCTATCTCATTAATTTGTGGTCATTAAATGTTAATGAGTGGATTCTCATAGACATTTCATAGACTCCACTTCAATGTCGACATGTTTAAAGCATTTCATGGTTTTGATCAGTTTGATTTGCTTGTGATCATTTTTCCTACTGATCATCAAATGGGAATTAACTATCCCAAAAAGCTTTGATTTGAGCTAAGGATGAGCTAGCAGATTCCTCTATAAACGGCCCAAGAAGTAAATTAATGTACGCATGTGTCCGATATAATATATATACATGTGTGTGCACCTACTTGATCTTGTCTTTACTCAGACAGTACTAGCGTACCAATATCACTCTTTGGATTAGCAAACTCAATTTATACAATACTTAACAAATGGTAAATTAAATAATATTAATTAACCTGCAGATAATTCTAGCTGAAGGGTCACGGTAGATACTAAAGTTGTAGTAACTGATCAGTTGCTACAACTCATCCAATGGCAACATGGTACTCCCCAGAATATGTCAAAACTTTCTTCAACTCATAATCTTCTTTAACCATCTACGGCCATCATCTAAATTCATTATCTTCAACACATCACCAACAGTCTTGTCCATCTGGAATGTTACAAATCAAATCATTCAAGGTGTTAATAAATCTTGTGTAACCAGCGGGCAGAGAAAATTTGTGCGACTCAAACATACAGAAGTTATGTTTTATTCAACTACCCAAGCCCTCAACACCATAAGTCCTCCCAGCCAAATACATCACCCTTCACAGAAACCTCTTAGAGATAACATCAAATTTTATGCATTATGGGTTAAAAAAATAATTTGTATTTTTTTTTATCTGTATGCATGACAGCTTAGAATGTGGTAGCATCATACTACTCCACATATAATGCAGAAGGGAACTGTTTTCACATCCAAACACCTATAAATCAAAAACATCATTTGAAAGTATGACACTCCATGAAAAGATATAATTAGGTCTGTATTTAATACTTTTCTAAAAGATAAATTCACCTCAGCTCCAGGTATGAGGTAACTGAAGACAAGTTGGACACCAAATCTAGTTCACATTTAAATTTACTGCATACTGGCTTCCTGTTGAGCTGCTATTATTATTTGTACCCTTTCCTCCTGCCCTAAACAACCGTGTTCTAGATCCTCAACCTACAATGGTTTGCCATATCTCAGTTCCATCATTTCCATAAATAACCATGTCTAAATTTTGGGATTGGGACTGAGGAATCAAAAGCTAAAATGGGACTCAAATTAATGCACATATCTATCTTGGCCATCATAGTCATCTATTATCAATTGAAATCACTGAAATTTAACATAAAAATTGTAAAGGCTTCAATACCTTAAATTATTGAGGCTTTTTGATTCCACCACACTTTCCTGGAAGACATTCCTCAACTGGAAGCTCCTTGCTTACTAAGGTTACTTTGAAATGCTTGAGAATCAACATACAAAGCGATGTCAATACAATAACTAACTAAAAACTGAAAGACACAAACAATCTTTCCCTAGTTGCTTCAATTACACATTGTATTAATGGCCACCAACAATGCTTTCTTACATATTTCTTTAGACACAACCATATAATTACTTGCTCTGAAACACAACTAATATACTTTGTCCCAAACACAACAAAAATTAAACATGATGTTTGGTTATCACATAGCATTCCATTAATCTAAAAACACATTAAATGAGAAGCTCAACAGGTCTGAGAGTTAAGGTATTGACTGTTCTTGTCACTATAAATATTGATTTTCGTTTATAGAAAGTCCAAGCATGAGAATTTGATATAAAGAGTCAGAATAGGGGAAAAGATGCCAAAGCAGTACATGCATAACTCGTCATTGTCATATTTATTAGAATCGTACAAAATACTATTACAGCCAAGATGCATACTCAACTGGAACCTCTATGAATAAGAATGTGGTGATGCAGACTTAGGACCTTAGTTTGAATCACATCCTCGATCAGTGTCATCCATAGAACTGGTGTCATCATTGGTCTCTACATTGGTGTTACCAACTAGGTTCTCCTCACTAGATCCGTCAAACATGGAATCACCAGAATCTGATTCTGACTGCTCTAATATATCATTCATATTACTCTCTGAGTTCAGAATGTTAGTACTTCCCCCAGCCAATGCAACCGTGGGCACGAAAATGGACTGAACATCTGGCCTTAGCCATAGGGACTGATTGTCATTGTGAGTGATGTCCACATCTCTATGAACATCAGAGGATTGTTCTTCCTGGAAGACATTGGCCTAGCTAGAGTCATCCCAACAGCATCTAAATGCAATTTTGGAACGTCATAGACATTTCGATATGTGATCTTTTGCACGATGTGCCAAGAACCAGATAGTTTTGTGTCTTTTAGGTAAAATACTTGTGAAGCTTGGCAAGCCAATACAAACGGGTCATCCTTATACCAAGTTCTTGACATATTGACACTTGTAACATGCTCACTCGTCCTGATCCCTCAACTAGCATCGCCAACATAAAACAAATCACAACTAAATAACCATACATGCCGCCATCACATGTACCTCACCTCCAATATGTCATTCAGAACACCATAGAAATCAACCATATTGGATTGGTGTTCACTTCTAACCAGGACACCGCTATTTTGTGTCCTATGGTTAATTTCCCGATGCTTTGTATGAAACCGTATTCCATTCATTATACATCTAGAATATGAACCCACCCAAGGATCAGACCTACAAGCTATCGCATAAAGATCGTCAGATACATTGCCAGGATCCCTAGCCTGCAATGCTTAAATCTAAAATGATGACCACACGATTAGAAGAAAGAACATGCCAATGATTAAAACATATTATTAATGGAAATAAGGCCGAGTAGATATAATGATCAATTTAACTTACACGTTTCCTTAACCATGATGGAAATTCAACTTCATGCCTCATTTCCAGATTAGATATGCTGTGCTCCTTCAAGATGTTGTAGTGCTCCCTCCAAGAATTAAAAAAAATGGTTATATGGCTAAGTGATTCGAAAGAATTAATGTAACTTTTAACCCTCATGGGGAAGTAAAAGCCATGGTTGAACGGGTTCTTACTCCAAGTATTGGATAATCTCGGTGCAGTTATTGAGGGTGTACCATATGGCAGTTTTAAATAATTTTTTCTCAAACTAGATAGATACTGAATTACCGAGTGAGCGCACTTTCTGAGAAAAAATTGAGAATACAGATATTTCGGATGTTTGCACACCAATATCAATGTTTCGTTCCTTTTGTGTGAAGCTAGTTAGTACATCATGCAGATACATCGATGCGACTGTCAAGCATTCTACATGAATATATGCCTCAGCAATGGATCCTTCTACGTGGGCCTTGTTTTTGACGTATCGCTTAAATTTTGTCAAATACCTCTCAAACGAATACATCCACCTGTATTGAACAGCGCCTGCAAGGTACAACTTTCGGGGCAAATGGACAGCCAAGTGGACCATTACGTCAAAGAAGTTTGGTGGAAATATAGTTTCCATCTTGCAAAAAATGAGGGCGATGTCAGTCTCAAAACGTTTCACAACTTCTTTCTTACATGTTCGTGTACATAAATCTTCGAAAAATGTGATAAGTTCCATCAATGCTAAACGTATATCATGTCTCAAGTACCCTCCGATTGTCGCTGGCAGTAGCCTTTGCATGAATATATGGGCATCATGACTTTTCATACCAGAAATTTTACAGTCACTAACATTAACACATCTCGCAATGTTAGATGCAAAACCATCAGGAAATTTTACACTTTTCAGCTATGCACAAAACTCTTTCCTCTCATCTCCATGTAACATGAAATATGCATGAGGGTTAATTACTCGATCACCATGTTCTTTCAAATGTAACTCTTTTCTTATACTGAGTTCGGCCAAGTTTCGATGGGCTTTGATACCATCTTTTGTTTTATCTGGAATATTCATCAATGTACCTAATACATTGTCACAAATGTTTTTCTCGATGTGCATCACGTCGAGATTATGTCTAAGTTTCAAAGATGGCCAATAGGGTAGATCAAAAAAGATACTATGTTTTGTCCAATTTAACTCTTCAGGGGTACGCTTTCTCCTTTTACTAGCTTTGCTAAAGTCTACGTGATCAATGCCATTTAATTGGTATAATATATCTTCTCTCAAAAGCTGCGTAGGTGGCATCCGATGATCTTCTTTGCCATTAAAAAGATTCTTCTCGATTCTCCAGATGTGACCTGTTGGTAGAAACCGGCGGTGACCCATGTAACAATGCTTTCGCCCATGTCTCAACCACAAAGATTCTATATCCAGATTGTAACAAGGGCAAGCCAACTTCCCTTTCATGCTCCAACCAGAAAGATTACCGTATACGAAAAAATCATTAATAGTCCACAATAAAGCTGCATGTAACCGAAATCGTTTGCCAACCATGGCATATAGGTATCAACCACATTTTCCCACAAATCAAGTAGTTCATCAACTAAAGAGCGTAAGTAAACATCAATTTCATTTCCAGGAGATTTAGGCCCAGGAAATAATATAGACAACATGAAGAATGGATCTTTTATACAGAACCATGGAAGCAAGTTATATGAAACTAGAATCACTAGCCATATGCTGTAGGGTTTGCTTATATTATTAAATGGATTGAAGCCATCATTGGCAAAATCAAGTCTCACATTTCGAACATCTTCAGCAAACCAAGGATGCTCATTGTCAAATGTGGTCCACACCTCAGAGTCGGCAGGATGCCACAAAGTTTCTTGATCATGTACCCTTTCGAATTGATGCCACCTTATGGATACTGCAGTTTTCTTGGACATATATAGTCTCTGCAGCCTTGGTTTTAGTGGAAACTACTGCACTACCTTTTGGGGCACTGGTCGTTTAGAAGTTGTGGAATACAACCTCCTGGAGGTTTTGCACTTGGGGCACTCTTGCTTGTTGCTATTTTCCTTCCAAAATAGTATGCAATCATTTGGGCAAGCATTGATTTTAATGTATCTAAATCCCAACCCTCGCTCCAATGATCATGCCTCATTGAAAGATTCTGGCAAGAGTGTTTCAGGAAAAGTTGTTCTCAATAGTTTAAGAAGCATGTCAAAGGACTTTACACTCTACCCGCCAACTGTTTTGATGTGGAGCAACTTCACAACAAATGATAGTTTAGAAAATGCTTTGCAACTATCGTAAAGTGGACTTCAAGCATCTTCCAAAAGTGTTTGGTTGGGGTTCAACCGTCCTAGTTTCCACTGGATGTCCACCCATGTCTTCATCGTCAACTCCAACGGTGGTTGCCGCATGAATGTCACCCACCCAACATATCATTGATGTCATCAATATATCTATGAACATCATCTTCGTCCTCGTCCATGAAATTCATGAGTTCTTGCTCCCCATAAAATATCCAATCAGTGTAATTTGGATCTGTACCTGTAATAAATAAATGTCGTTCTACCTTGCTTATAGGTAAGAAGAAATTATTACGACATCTACGGCATGGACACTTCACACTGTTGTTTCCTTGGGCATGAGCTCGTGCCATTGTGAGGAACTACCTAATCCCTTGGGCATATTCCGTTGACCTAAACCTATCGGTGAGGTGCATCCAAGTTTTGTCCATCTGAAAAAAAAAAAAAAAAAAAAAAAAATTTGAAAACTACATTTTATTATCATAGACCGCGTTCGATCTAAGAAACATAGATTGGTTTAGATAACAAAAAATACACATTGCGAGATGTAGTGTCAAAACCCTCCCTTAATTATTACTAACTCCGATTTTGTTTTTTAAGCATATAGAATAAACTTTATAAGCTTTGTATACAGTGTGAATAATGTATACTCGTTCAATGGAGGATGGTTTCATAAATTCCAGTATGAAATGGTCATTTTTGCTGAATATAGGTATTTTGTTGGACCAAAATGCCAGTAAATTGGGAACATAAATCAGTTCTCAGTTTCTTCATGATAACTTCCAATGTTAAAGTTAATAGGGGTTACAATGTATAACTAGTAAAGTTTACTAGTTTCCTGCCACCTAGTTTGTTCAAGACGAATAACTATATGTATGTATTTTTTCTTCCTGTGGTTTTTATGAATTTGTTCATCGTTGACAAGGTTATAAAAAATAGAATATACAGCAAAAATGAATGAACGAACAAAGTACATACAGTGCTTCAATTCCAAAATTTCCTCAACATTGGTTCTTGCCTTCAGGTCAAAACCTAAGTTGAGAAAGCTAAACCCTTGGGAGCATATTTACCCAAAATTCTAAGACCAACCAATTTTATCTGAGAAACAATAATCACTAAAGGCAACACTAATTAATCTAAATTTTCATCTGCAAAACAAGTACTCAAAAGTGTTGTTCTTTAAATGACTCAATCTTCCTTAACATAAGGTTGAAAGCAACTAAGCCGCATGTCAATATAATTGGTTTAAGTGAATTGTCGCCCACTAATTGAGCATATTAGTAGTCAAATGCTCCAGAATTTCAAAGAATAAAATCTAACAAAGAGGCTAACTCATGGATCCATGAAGTATATCAGCTTATTGATTATTAAATTTACAAATCAAATAGGGCGCAAATTTGTTTATTTATCTAATCCCATAAGTCAACGAACACAGCACAAGATTATACAAAACATATCATGTGATGATGATAGAGGTAGGGTGATAGATACCGAGAAAGGGGGGGTGAGACAGACCCTGTATAGTTTTCGATATCGTTAGTTGTGGGCATTCTTCATTTTCTCATATAGGCTGCCACTGGCCCCCATTAAAAATATTGTTGGAAGTCCAAAACTCCTTTTTTTTTTTTGCTTCATTTGAACCTTAAGTAGTAATGGCTATATATATATATTTATGGGTGTGATCATTTTTCACTAAACACAGTACCAAAAGCTAGCATGGTTGATCATCTTTCGATTTCAACAACATTTTTACAACATTTATAAATCTCATCATTGTCTATCAATTACGCAAGTTAGATATATATTATCCTTCAACTTACCTTATGATGATCAAACTCATACATTCATTGTATTGTGCTATTATAAGTTAATTAAACCCAACAACTGGCTTAGATATTAGCTAGATGGACATTATTCAAAAAAAAAAAATTAAGGATATACGTAGGACAAAGATTATGATCACCAGTGGTACTACCCATATGGCTTTCAAAAAGAAAACCTGGCCTAAAAGAATTATGATGATCACTAGTGTCTTCCTGCAAGGAGAGTGCTCGTTAGGGCTAGTACTACTAGTACAGATTAATTTCCATAACATTCATTCCGAACAATATATATTAATAAAATAAAATAAAAATAAAAAATAAAAAAAGAGGGTAAGTACCCACGGATCCATGAAGTATATAAACTTATTGATTACTAAATTTACAAATCAAATAGGGCAAATTTGTTTATTCATCTAATCTCATAAGTCAACGAAACACAGCACAATATTATACAAAACAAATCATGTGATGATGATATATAATAAACAATTCTATTTTTTCAAATCTTAAAATAAAAATTATATTCTAACAATATTTTATTTAATTTTTAACAAAATATTTTATTTCATCTCATCTAAACTACGGAACCAAACAAGAGTACTATGGTTTGGTTTTGAGTACTTTTGACCTTTTCATTTATGCTCCCCCAACAAATTAAAATTTACACTTTGTAGAAACCACGATTAATAATGGTTGCAGCTGTTTTGAATGTTAGATCGAAGAGGTTGAATGTTAGCTCAACTAATTTCTTTATTTGTTTTGTTTTTACTTTTTTTTTTTTTAAGAAAATGATTTATACATAATATTTTTCATAATAATATATTAAATAAGGAATAACTTTTTAAAATATTTTATAAAAATAACATTACTTTACAAAAATATTATCATTTTATAATATTATTATAAAATATATTGTAAAAATATATTGTGTATCGATACTTTTTTAAATATATATATATATCTTGGAAATGACATAATTAGTAGAATTTGATAAAGGAAAATAATAGTTACAGTCGTGAGTGTACAAGTGCTACGTAATCATCTTGAAAAAAATAAATAAATATAATATCTACATGAAAAAAAATTAATTTTTTAATAATAAATCTTACTCTTTTTTAAAATAAATATACGGTATTTATATATTTCACGACTATATATAATATTATACTGATAAAAATATCTTCAGTACGTTTTAAAATTATTCTAGATCCTACGTACGAGCAAGTATCCTAGCTACCTAGCTGATGCATGTTTGTTTAATTTTACAGATGGGCTAATCTGCCGCCAGCGCAATCTGACCGTTAGGTAAAATGTAAGTTTTTATTTTTTTATTTTTTAACATATTTAAATATTTTAAAAAATAAAAAATACTTTTTTAATCATTAAATTAAAAAAAATTAAAAACACAAATAGTGAAGAAACAAATTAACATTTTCTTTAAGAAAAATTATAGAGCCGTGAAAAATCCACCGAGATGTAGCGGGAGACGCTACCGAAAAGAACAAAACATTTTTTTTATTTTTTTTATTATTATTTTTTTATACTTTAAAACATTTTTTTGAAAAAAGAATTTACTTAATCATTAAAAAATATTTATTTAATCATTAAGTTAAAAAACAAAATTGAGACACAATCAGGACCATTTTTCGGTGAGAATAGCATTTCTGTAAATTATATATGTTTATTGATATTTGTTTTTATTTTTCCGATGGCGATGGAAGATCATGTCCTTAATTATAATTGCGTGTCAACTTCCGATGATTTGTTTATATAAACGTATACTATCGCAAATGGTTCACTTCACGCAGATCAGAAAACCCATACCCCGACAATCCCATTCATTCATTTCTTTGCTTTTAATTAAGTTTTTGCTTCAATCGATAGCATGCCGGATCAGGATGCCATAGTTCTCTACCCCTCTCCAGGCTGGGGTCACCTAATCGCCATGGTAGAGCTTGGGAAGCTCATACTCCAACACCACCCTTCTTTTTCCATCACTGTCATCCTCTTCCACACTCAAAACATGGCTAACCATGCTTCCGCCGCCCAATACGTGACTGCCATCAACGCCACCTCCCCCTCCATTACCTTCCACCACCTCCCACCCATCTCCAACATCCCCCCACCTTCAACTACTTCTTCTTCTTCCGCCGCAGGGATCATGGCCTTCTTACTCCCACTCCTCAACAACACTAATCTTCACCAAGCCCTCCGAACCATCTCCCAGACCTCCAACCTCAAAGCCTTTATCATTGATTTCTTCTGCGATGCTGCTTTCCAAGTGGCAGCAAACCTTTGCATCCCCACATACTATTTCATTACCTTTAGCGCACTCGCTTTAGTCTTGGCTCTATGCAACCCCACCCACCATAAAAGTATGGATAAAAGCTCGAAAGGTCTCGACCTCATGCTCGTTGATATTACAGGTTTACCTTTAATCCCAGCTTCAGACTTGCCGAGACTTGCTACAGACCGTGGTTCTCAAGCGTATCAGTTTTTCTTAAACAGCGGAATCAACATGGCCAGAGCAAATGGACTCATCGTAAACTCATTCAAACAGCTCGAAAGAAAAGCTATCAAGGCCATATCTGATGGACTGTGTGTGGCAGATGGATCGACTCCGCCAGTATTCGGCATTGGTCCTTTGATATCAACAAACAAATATCAAGGACCTGAGAATGAACAGCATGATCAGTGTATGAATTGGCTAAACTCGCAACCGAGTCAGAGAGTTGTGTTTCTGTGCTTTGGAAGCATGGGATTGTTTTCCGCAGAACAGTTGAAAGAAATAGCAGTAGGATTAGAAAACAGTGGCCAAAAGTTCTTGTGGGTGGTGAGAAATCCACCACCAGATAACGACAAAGAACCAAAGTTGGATGAATTATTACCGAAAGGTTTCTTGGAAAGGACCAAGGATAGGGGTTTCGTGATGAAACAATGGGCTCCACAGGTGGAGATTCTGAGTCACGACTCAGTGGGTGGGTTCGTGACACACTGCGGGTGGAACTCACTGCTTGAAGCGGTGTGCGGCGGCGTGCCGATGATTGGGTGGCCTCTATATGCGGAGCAAAGGATGAACAGGTTGATAATGGTGAAGGAATTGAAGGTGGCGTTGGCGGTGAACGAGTCGGAAAACGGGTGGGTGAGTGGGGAGGAGTTGGAGAAGCGGGTGAGAGAATTAATGGAGTCGGAGGAAGGAAAGGAGATGAGAAAGAGGTTGTCGGCCATGAGAGATGCTGCTGCCAAAGCCATGAGAAAGGGTGGGTCCTCTCGTAATGACTTTGAGAAGTTGGTTGCAACGTGGCTCTCGTAAGATTAGTCGTCGTAATAAAAGGAGTTTTGCTATGTACAAATTTGCATACTAGTCCGGGTATTAATACTGTTATTTTTATATTTTAAATTTAAATTAGTATTAATTTTAATAAAATTTATTTTCTGATGAATTATATTGACTAAATACACGTAATAATATACAAAATTACTTACAATTAAATTTTTCCTAATAAAAATCCATAAATAGAAGACCTAACACGACTGCACACCAATTGCCTATCTAGACTATACGTAGAAGAATTGATATCATATTTGTCTACGTACGGATCAATAATCCATTCATATTAGAAAAGGGGACTTTTTGTTGTTTGTTTAGAATTAATAATCCCCAAAATTCGAGATTAATGGACTAGAACCAAGTTAATTATTACTTGATCCACCTTATTTCTTCTTCATTTATGCATGAGGAAACTTATAATTATAGATACATATAATATACATATGTACTGTTTGATTTTCATTACTATATATGAATTGAAGATTTATCCGTGCAAGTAAACAGGGGTTTTTATTTTGAAAAATGATACAATGTTTTAAGTTTGTCTTTTCAATTTGATCGTTCATGTATTTTATTTTATTTTTTAATATATTTTTTTTAATACATGAGGAGAGGTATTAGTTTATTGATTAATAAAGCGACTATTAGTGTAGTGATTTTTTTATTTTTAAAAATGTTTAAACATATTTAAAAAATGTTTGAAATAAAAAATTAAAAAAATGCAATTTATACTAGGGACGTATTAAGTGGACAAACTTACTTAAGTGACATAATATCATTATCCTTTTATTTTTAAGCATCATCGAATTATGAAAATCCTAAAATAAAAGCCAACTAATTAAAATTTAAAATTGTTAAAACAACAAATAATAATAATATTTTATATAAAACTCACTCCAACATATAAAAATATAAAAAGTTATTTCTTCTTATTTATTATTTTATAAAATACTTGCACCAAACTCGTAATTCAAAACATTACTCGTTTAGAGCATTGGCAATGGTCTAGCCATTGTCAAGTCTAAAATTTCAAGTTTTGGCTATAGAGTTAAACTTTGGCTAAGTGAATTCACATTGGACTAGCCATATTAAAGTCAAAATAGTAATATAATATTATATATTTTAATAATATTTTACAATTTTTTTTATATTTTACAAATACACTCTTTATATTAATTAATAAATATAATACATATGAATCAAAACCAAAAGGAAAAAAAAAACGTATAATAATTATCTCCTTAAAATTAAACAAAAAGAAATTTTAATAAAATATGAGAGAAAAAGAGAGGAAAGAGGGAGGAATAATAAAATATTCATTTGATCTTTGAATAGTATATCTTCAAACATGGCTAGGAGGAGAAATTTACTGTAGCTCAAAGTTAAGAAATATAGCTTTGGCTAGTTTAATGTAGGAATTTTAATTCAACAAAAGATAAAATTTGAACTTGAATTTGGCAATGGCTAGCCATTGCCAATGCTAATAGCATTGGGTCATTAAGGTTACACGTTTAGCATGGGGTGAAGTGAGATGTAACAGTTGTAGGTGGATCCTCTCCATCCTTCCTGCCCTTTCAATAATTCCAAGAAAAATAACTTTTAAGGAACAAGTATCATGTACTTGTTAAAAATTAAATATATAAGCGGTGGTATTAAATCAGAAACAATTTTTTTTTTTTTTTGGAGTTTATTCTTTTTAAATTAAATTAATTTTTCTATTTATTATTTATATATTAAATATTTAATAAAATAAAAAAATAATAAAAATTAAAAGAAAATACAGTATATAAAAATTACAAAAATAATATGAAGTTGCGTAGATTTTTTTATAACGATAAAAAGAGTATCGTTTCAAAATAAAAAGAGCTTAAAGCCTCAGAAGAAAGACCACGTGTCGTGGTAAGTTGGGGTTGGCAAGTGCGTGCGTTGGATTGGGTGTTGGTGGAGTCTCATAAAAGTGACGCTCGTATGTGTATGTATCATTGTATATACCTGTTCGTGCCTCTCTCTCTCTCTCTCTCTGTGCATCCTCCCTCCTTCACACATCAATGGAGGCCATAGTGCTGTATCCACCGCCCAACATGGGTCACCTTATCTCCATGGTGGAGCTTGCTCAGCTAATCCTCCTCCACCACCACCACCCTTCTAATTCTCTATTATCCGTCCACATCCTCATCACCTCTCCACCAATCAACCTTGGCTCCGCCTCCCCCTACATCGCCTCCGTCTCCGCCACCACCCCTTCCATCATCTTCCATCACCTCCCCGACCCCTCTCCCCCTCTCCAGCCCGCCTCCTTCCCCTCCATGGAAGCCCTCGTTTTTGAGCACATCAACCTCACCACCCCTCAGGTCCAAACCACCCTTCTTTCTATCTCTCTCTTTTCCTCCATCCGTGCTTTCGTTATCGACGGCTTCTGTACTCCCGCTCTCGAAGTCGGCACTTCCCTCCAAATCCCAACTTACTATTTCTTTTCCTCCGGCGCAAGCTGCCTCGCCTTGCTTCTCTACCTCCCCACTCTTCACAAAAACACCACGAAAAGCTTCAAAGACCTCAACACCCATCTCCACGTTCCAGGCTTACCACCCATCCCCTCGTCCCATATGCCGGAGCCAACGCTTGACAGAACCAAAGAACAACATTCTTGGTTCCTTAATTTTGCTACCCGCCTTCCGAAATCTGCTGGAATCATCGTTAACACGTTTAACTCTCTTGAGCCAAATGCATTGAAAGCTATATCCGATGGAATTTGCGTCCAGGACGGCCACACTCCACCCATTTTCTGTGTTGGACCAGTGATCAAGTCCAACGATCAAAGTGCTGGAGGTCAAGCTGAGTGTTTAAAATGGCTCGACTCGCAACCCAGGGGAAAGGTTGTATTTTTGAGCTTCGGGAGCTTAGGTACGTTTTCAAAGGAGCAGCTGAAGGAATTAGCTGTAGGGCTAGAGAAAAGTGGCCAAAGGTTCTTGTGGGTGGTGCGCAGTCCACCTATGTAAGAGCAAAGCCAGCAGTTGTCGTCACAATGTGATGAAGACCCAGACTTGGATTCTTTGCTTCCGGAAAGTTTCTTGGATCGCACAAGGGAGAAGGGGCTCGTCGTGAAGCAATGGGCACCACAGGTAGCGGTGCTGAGTCATGACGCGGTGGGAAGTTTCGTCACTCATTGTGGGTGGAACTCAGTGCTGGAAGCGATTTGCGCTGGCGTACCGATGGTGGCGTGGCCGCTGTACGCGGAGCAGAGGTTTAACAAGACATTGTTGGTGGAGCAGTTGAAGCTGGCTTTGCCGATGAATGAGTCGGCGGGCGGGTTAGTGAGCGCGGCCGAGGTGGAGAGGCGAATTAGAGAGATTATGGACTCGCAGGTGGGAAACTCGGTGAGAGAGCAGGTATTGGCCAAGAGACAGGAGGCAATGGCGGCAACGAGTGAACACGGCTCGTCCCGAGTTGCGCTTGCAAAGTTTATCGAGTCGGCGAAGAGGTGATGGATGGATATAAACACGGTGAGAAATGTCTGTTCTATGAAAGCAAATTTAAATTTATATATCTACTCTGGTAAAATCTTTATATACCTCTTCTCTTTGGCTGAATTCCTCTCCCCCTCTCTCTATACTCGCACTTCAATCTATAAAAAGTGTCGACCTGAGTGGGAGGAGGAGCACTGGCTCTGCCTTCCTCTCCCCCTCTTTTTTTTTTTTTTTTTGAGTAATCAATCTTGTTTCTCATTAATTTAGCAAGTGTTGGGTACAAGGAGGACTCCCTCCAAAGAGATGCTCTCCTCAGAGAGTTTTAATGCATCCTTTGCTAGACAATGGGCCATACAATTATAGGCTCCGGGAATGTGATTTACAGACCAACTAGGCATGCTCTGGAGTTCTCCTTTGATATCTTGGATGATCAAACCTGCCGTGCTCCAGTCCCTTATCTCTCTATTGAGGTCTTGAACTACGCTTATCGCATCCCCTTCAAGCACGACTCTTGACAGATTTAATTGCTTGCACAAGAGTATTGCTTTAAGTGCTGCCACTGACTCTGCAAGTTTCACATCCGGGAACAAGTTCCTTTGAGATCTCAGTGTAGCTATTACTTTACCTTCCCAGTTCCTCACTACCACCCCTACTCCAATTTTGCACCTGGCTTTGTCAACAGCAGTGTCCCAATTAGCCTTAAAGTAGTTTATTGGTGGAGGAGACCAGTTAGCATCTTGAGGCCTCTCTGTTTCCATTCTAACATTGCAGCAACGGTTGGCTTCCTTGTAGTCTTTAAGCATCACTTGACTGTTTCATACCAGTATGGAGGGATCATCGAATTTCTCTTCAAAAACGAACATGTTTCTTCTCTTCCACACAAGATATATGATTATTGCAAAGACCTCTAAATCTTCCTCATTTAAAAGAGATAAAAGGTGACTCACTAATTCTCTGAGAGAATTAAAATTGACTTGCACTTTCTGTATACTTCTGGAGCAGATACCCCAAACATCTTGTGCTGCCACGCAAGACCAAAGCGCATGTAATACACTTTCAGCTTCCAAATTGCACACTGGACATAGAGGTGAATCTCTTATCTTCCTCTTAACGAGATTAAGATTTGTTGGCAAAGAATTGTGGCAAGCTCTCCACAAAAGCAATTTGACTGCATTTGGTACCTTTATTCTCCATATTGAAGACCAGATCTCCCTATTGTTTGCACAGGTTGATGATTGTCCTAGTAAGTTTTGTTTCATCTCCCTGAAAAGGTGGTAGGCACTCTTCACTGTGAATTGGCCATCTTTAGTACTCCTCTATATAAGCTTGTCTGAAGATCCACTCCAACTAATCGGGATCCTGCTGATGATGCTGATATTCTCCTCTCTAAATATGTTTCTCAAGGCAGACATGTCCCATGCTTTAGTCTGCCCCTCTATCAGATTACATACTCGCCAATGAGCCAATCTCTCATTCATATTGGTTTGCACCCTGTAAGATGTTGGTTGAGGAATCCATTTATCTTTCCATATGTTCACGTCCTTTCCATTCCCAATACGCCAAAATAAGCCTTCTTCCAATAAAGGTCTGGCTTCTATTAAGCTCCTCCAAAGGTAAGAAATATTACTGCCCTTTTTTGCCAGTAAAAAATCTGATTTATGGAAGTACTTGGCTTTAAGGACTTTTGCCACTAGGGAGTTGGATTTTTGGATCACTCTCCACCCTTGCTTTGCTAGGAGGGCTAGGTTGAAGTGTTCGAATTCCCTGTAGCCTAGCCCACCTTCTGTTTTACTCTTGCCCAGTAGATTCCAAGGCAACCATTGGGTTTTGGTCCTGTCCCTTCTGCTGCCCCACCAAAAGTTCTGCATTAATCTATTGATTGCTTTGATGATGGCCTTAGGGAGCTTGAAAATACTCATACAATAGTTAGGAATTGCTTGCACTATTGATTTTAGGAGAACTTCCTTACCTGCGTTTGAAATGAACTTCACCTTCCAGTTCTGTATTCAGTTTCTAATGGAATCCAGGATTGGCCTAAATGAAGCAAGTTTGTTCCTCCCCACGTATGAAGGTAGGCCTAAATACTTTTCAAAGTGTTTTGCTTCCTTCATCTTAGCTGTAGAGAGAATAACTTGTTTTGCTTCTGCATTGGTTTTTTTACTGAAGAAAATGGCTGACTTCTCCAAATTAAGTCTTTGTCCAGAGGCAGTCTCATAAGACTTCAAGATTCCAAACAATCTACTCCACTCCAAGGCATTTTCTCTACAGAAAAGCAAGCTATCATCTGCGAAGAAAAGACGATTAACCAGCAATGAGCCTCTGGCGAAAGGGAATCCAGTGATATAACCCTTCTTCTCAGCTGAGTCCAGTAAATTTCCAATCACCTCAGTACATAAATAAAAAGACAGGGGAAGAGAGGATCCCCTTGTCTTAGTCCTCTTGATGGATGGAAGGGTTCCTAAGGTACACCATTAATCATTAAGGAGTAGTTTACTGAGGATACACATTCCATGATCAATGCAGTCCAGTCCCTGTCAAAACCCATCTTTAAAAGGACAGCTTCCAAGAAAGGCCACTCTAAACGGTCATATGCTTTGCTCATGTCTAATTTCATTGCCATGTAGCTCTCTTTTCTTCCTTTCATTCTGTGCTGCATGGAGTGCATGGTTTCGTAGGCGACTATTATGTTATCTGAGATCAAACGCCCAGGGACAAAGGCACTTTGAGATGGTGAAATTAACGTTGATAGAAAGGGCTTCATTCTGTTGGCCAGGACTTTGGAAACCACCTTGTAAGCCACATTGCATAGGCTAATGGGGCGATATTCTGTCACCATTGTTGGATTCTTTTTCTTAGGGATTAAAACAATAAATGTTTCATTTAGCTCCTAAACCTTCGTCTTAGAGTTGAGTATTTCTCTGACAGCAGAAAACAAACCCTCTCCTACAATTTCCCAATGATCTTGAAAGAAACCAGCAGAGAAGCCATCGGGGCCTGGAGAGCTTAGGGGGTCCATCTAAAAAATGTAGCCTTCACCTCTTCGCAAGAGCAAGCTTTCATCAACTGGCCATTCATCTTAGGTGACACCACTGGTTCTAAATTCCTCAATACTTCAGAAATGTCCCTCGGGGTTGGATGTCAAAAACAAGTTCTTATAATACCTTTGGAAAGTATAACAGATTTCAGATGATTCATTAACCCAGCCCCCCTCTTCATTGATGAGCTTGGAGATGGTCTTTGTCTTTCTTCTCTCAGATGCACTCTTGTGGAAGAAGCTTGTATTCTTGTCACCTTCCCTCAACCACTGTTGTTTTGATCTTTGTTTCCATTTAAGTTCCTCATCTGCTAGAAGCATGTTAACTTCATTTTGCAGGCCTCTAATGGATTCATTATGATCTCCTTGATTATTACTGAGTAGTTCCCGAATCCTATCATTTTTTTGTCTGATCTGGTGTCTTTGGTATCCACCATAGAGTTTTGTCCATGCTTTTAAGTTTTTCCTGCACCTGTCCAAGCCACTTGTAAGTTTTGCCACTGAGGACTCCCCTCCATTGTACACTTGCCAGGACCTCTTAATTAAATCTTTGCATTCCTGCTTAGAAGACCAGAAGGCCTCATATCTGAATATCTTTCCATACCTTCTCATGGTAGCCTATTCATTCTCACAGATGACTAACAGAGGGAGGTGGTTAGAGTTCAGCACAGGTAGGACGTGGACTTCACTGTTGCTAAATTGCATAGGCCATTGGCCATTGCCCATGGCTCTATCCAACCTTTCTTTAGTGAAATCTCCCCCTGATCTGTTGTTACTCCAGGTGTACTTCGGCCTAGTGAATCCCAGGTTAGTTAACTCAGCATCATCAAGGGCCAATCTAAAGGATTCCATCTGGGAAAAAGGTTTGTTTGCTGCCCCCATTTTCTCATCATTGCTTAAAATTTTGTTGAAATCCCCCATGCATAACCATGCCATTGGATAATCCGGTTTCAACATTCTCAATTGCCTCCAACTCTCTTTCCTTTTTTCTGTTGCAGGGTTACCATAAAAGCCTGTAAGCATCCAAATTTGGCCTCCCCTCTCGGGAGTGACAGTTACTGAAATATGACTATTTGAATATGAGTACAATTGAGTATGTACCTCATCTCGCCAAAGGAGGGCAAGGCCGCCACTTCTTCCAATGCCCTCTACTATAAAGCTGAATTTAAAACCAAGCTTGTTTCTTACTTTCTCTACCTTCATTCTGTTGCTCTTAGTCTCGATCAAAAATATCACAAATGGGCCTCTTTCCTTCACCAACAAGTGAAGCTCATTAACTGTCCGAGGGTTCCCAAGCCCTCGGCAGTTCCAACATAAGAGTTTCATGGCAATTGGCAGTGCTGCACAGCAGCCACTGCCTTTCTTCCACCCTTTTCCCCTTCCTCATATTGTGCCTTTTTAAGCTTTTTACTCGCCACTGCCACTGGAACCTGCTTCTTCTTCCTTTTCTGGCCAACTGATGTTGTTTCTAAATCCATTGGCCACGTGTCCTTCTGAGACATAGGAGCTGATTCATCACGTGCCCTTCTCTTCCATCTAGTAGTAGTGGGGGATTCTCTCATGCCAGCCTGGCTGTTGGCCTTTAAAAGGCCAATACTATTCGACTGTTCAATGTGGTTTCCTGTTATGGAATGCTGCACGAGGCCTTCCAAGAGGTCAACAGTTTCCCCACTGGAAAGGTTCTGCTGACCTTTACCTAAAGTAGGTACTTCACTTGCCAGAGGGGACTCTTCCCCTTTTCCTTCTGCTAAAAAGTTGTCTTCTGTCCTTTTAGAGTTGACAGAATCTTCCTTTCCATACCAGCATCCCGGATTTTCTTCAACATTTATTGTTCCATTACCTACTCCCCCTAGTTCAGCCTCGAGACCCTCCTTGCCATGGCTAGGTGGTTTTTGTTGTGCTCCACACACTTCCTCCCGGCTACCACCCTCCGACCCCTTTCCATGGCGAGACACCTTTCTGTCTTGGTTACCTCTGCTAATGTCGCTTTTGGAACTTGCTCTTAGCCAAGCACCATATTGATGACCAAAGCCTTCCAAGCTAGCTTTTCCTCTGTCTAGACTTTCACACCCGCCAGAATGGTGTTTGATCTTCCCACAGTGGTAGCAGATATTTGGCAACCTTTCGTATTTGAATGGAACCCAGTACTTTGAGTCATTCAGACTAAGAAGTCTCCCTCTTGCCAGGGGTTTGGTTATGTTCAGCATAACTTTCACCCTTAAGAAACTCCCCCAACAGGTTCCACTGTTGTTAGTGTCCACCATAAGAACCTCTCCCGCCGCTTTCCCCATATAAACTCCTATATTATAATTCATTCTAGCGAAAGGAAGGTCATGACATTGAAGCCAAAAAGGTTCTTGGAACTTCATGTCCAACCAAGACTGGAAACCTTCACAATCTTGTATGCAGACTAGGTTCTTGTCAAAGGACCATGGTCGACCCCACATGATCCTCTTCTTATCTGTCATCTCCTTACATTCCACCAAGAATTTGTTTCTGCATACTTCTTTGAACACTGCTCTTCCCTCGACCTGCCACGCTTTAGAGAGAGTGCTTCTGAGGGCACCTCTGTTGACTTCCCTGTCCGTCACCACAAGCATCCCAAAACATAGTTTACTTTTTGCCTCTGAGAGCAACAAGTCTTCACTACTGATTACCACTTCCTCCTGTTCCTCTTCCGTGAGTTTCAATCCTTTACACAGGTTGGATATGTCCCCCTCCATTGCCTGTCCTTCATAGACTAAAGTCCAGAAGGGTGAAGACTCCAAGTTTACCAAGAAACTTAGAGAGAAAAACCTCACCTTCACGTAGTCAAAGGAGGAAGCTATAGCTTATCTTTCTTTTTCCTCTCCCCATCTTATGGCTTAGAAGTCATAGACTTAATTTTTGGTGTTTTTCTTCTTTGGGATAAAAAATGCCATACCATTGAAGTCTCAAGTTGCTGGTCTACAAGGATTAAGAAGCTCTATCGAAAAATGTTGGGCAAGTCATGTCCCTCATGCACCACCCAAAGTGGTATGTGGGCCCCACACACCGCCCACCTCCAGAGTTCTAACCACCACACGTGCTACTCCATTTTATTCTTAGGCCTCAAATCATCTTCTGCCCATCCACGCCCCTCACAGCCAACGCAAGTACAATTCTTTGTGTTTGTCTGATCGATGCTTGTGAAACTATAATAGAGTCGTCCATCCGTTTCTATCTATCTTATTATTTTTCCTAAAACTTTGTGTCGACATATTCACCTATCCCAAGTCTAGGGAGTAGGAGATGGAGACCTTCTTGAACCACAACGGTTTGATTCAAAACTAGAGCAACTCCATCTACGGTAACTTTTCACAACTATAGTAGAAATCTTGGACTTACCTCCTAGAGAACTGTTAAAAAATACCACATTTATAGTTGATCATCTCTAGACCATAGGGCAGTCTATTAACGAGGGGATTGGGCTAGTCCTAATTTCACATTCATATATTTTTTTTAACACTTATTCAGTGCTTAATACCTAGATTTGGGTTTTTAAAGATGCCTGGATTCCAGAATGTCATGTATTGGAAGTTCCTCAGGAGATTGATGAAGATTTGAAAATGGAATCTTTAATAGATGAGGAGATTGGATGGTGGAAGGTGGATGGTTTGAGAGCTCTATTCAATCCAAATGTTGTTACACAAATAATAAAGCTGAATATTTCTAGAATAATGGTTGATAAACTGTTTTGGGTTCATGAGAAGAGTGGTTTTTATTCAGTCAAGAGTGCTTATAGGTTGCTTCAGCAGGCGCAAGCTCAAGTAGTGGGACAACAATCAAGCGAAAGAAATGAGACTGTTTTCTATAAAAGTTTATGGCAATTGAAGTTTCCGAAAAAAAAATTTAAGATTTTTTCACATGGAAAGCTTGTCAAGAAAACTTGCCAACTTACCATAATTTGAAAAGGAAGCACGTGTTAGAAAATGATATTTGTGCTTTCTGTGCTCAAGGTCGAGAAGTTGCTGCTCATGCACTTTTCTACTGCTTAGAAGTTAGAAAATACTTGGCTGGAATTTTTACCAAGTCTGGAACCTGTACAAACAGATTTATCCTTTTGGGATTTGACTAATTTGCCTCAGGTTAGAGGCATTGAGGATGTGTTTATCAGATGGGTTGTACTACACAACCGCCACTGTTCACCATAACCTTCGCACTCCAGCAGCCTACGTGGCTTTTTTTTTTTTTTTGCAAAAACTTAAACGTGCGTTTCATACTAGTTTAGTAACATTCAATTTCAATTTCAGCCCCTACCCTATGCTTCTTCCCCTGCGTTCTCTCCCCCACTACCCCAAGTCGTTCTCCTTTCACTGGCCTAACCCTCCGCTTGTACCGTGTGGCTCCATCACTTCGGCATCGTGTGGGTATGTTGTCAAGGCTAACAAAAGTTCGAAGCTTCTCCAGCTTCACCATTTTCGCATGGCTTCAGTCCTCCACTGCATTCTTGCTGCTGACATCCACCGTCGTCTTCTGTCGTCTAGGTACCAAGGGGAAGATATTCTTCGTGATGGAGTACGTGAAAGGCGGCGAGTTGTTTGCAAAAGTAGCAAAAGGAAAGCTGAAGGAGGACTTGGCACGAAAGTATTTCCAACAGTTGGTGAGCGCGGTCGATTTCTGTCACAGTCGGGGAGTTTCGCATCGAGACTTGAAGCCCGAAAATCGCGTTCTGGATGATAACGAGGACTTGA
Source organism: Pterocarya stenoptera (assembly GCA_003123785.1). Classification (NCBI taxonomy): domain Eukaryota; kingdom Viridiplantae; phylum Streptophyta; class Magnoliopsida; order Fagales; family Juglandaceae; genus Pterocarya; species Pterocarya stenoptera. The sequence continues at coordinate 274,895 of QEOT01009695.1, read as the reverse complement.
AAGTGTCTTATTTCTGCTTGTCCGCTCTGCCGAGTAGCTCTGGAATGACGGAGCTAAGTCTGAAAACTGGTCTTGTGGGGTAGTTCTATTCGTTTTGCTTGCTGGGTATTTTCCATTTCGAGTCGAAAACGTCATGAAAATGTATAGGAAGGTTTTCAAGGCTGAATATGAGTTTCCTCCATGGTTTTCCACCGATGCAAAGCTGCTGATATCCAAGCTCCTTGTTCCTGACCCGGCAAAGAGAATTTCAATCCTGGAGATAAAGCAGAGTCCTTGGTTTCAAAAGGGATTTACAAAGCCAATTGCGTTCTTAATCCCAGAACCGGTGGGAGATCAGAAAGATGAGAAGGACGATAATAATGAAGAGGTGTTCATGGAATCGGTAAAAACCAAATCTTTGTCACCGCCTTTTTATAATGCGTTTGAATAATCTTAAGATCAAATCTAAAACAAGACAATAACAAATTTAAATGCACAACTATTCTCGAGCCAATGTAATCACTGTAAAGAAAGGATTCAGAGCAAACTCACAAGCCTAAGCATCTTAGCATCACCACTGAAAGTGACTTTTGATGCAGTAAGCATTACAAAGTAGAGGAAGAATGTATCTATGTGCATTTACATTAACTATGCATCTGGCGACTATTCAAGATCTGAATCGTCTTAGTGAGATCTACAGGAATTTGAGGTCAATCAAAGATATTACACAAACTAAGAGAGAGAGAGAGAGAGAGAGAGAGAGAGAGAGAGAGGGGACTCACTTTTGGTCGGGGCTCATCTAGGGGTGGGGGTGGGGCTTGCAGAGAAGGTAGAGTGAGGGTGGGGGGGACTTCACAGAGATGGGAAAGTGAGGTTGGGGGGGCTGGGCAGAGAAGGGAGAGTGAGGGTGGGGTGGCTTCGCAGAGAAGGAAGAGTGATGGTTGCTTTCGTTCATCTGAGTGAGGGAGAGTGAGGGGTCGTGCTTTGCAGAACCGTGACGTGGCTTCCAAACCGGGTTCGCCACATCAAGCGTGTGTCGTGCGATTTGAAAACCGGAGGATGAGTAGCGTTTTACTTATCAGATTTATTTGTATTGCTTGGGGCCTTTGGTACAAAAGGAATAAATTTATCTATGAGCAGTCTACTTTGCAAACTAGAGTTGTGGTTAATCATGCACTATCATGAGGAAATGAACCTTGTCTAATCTTTGGACAGGGATGTGTTTCAGAGTGTGTGTGTGGGTAGGTGAATTGGAAGGCAAGTTCGTTTTCTATTCCAGAAAACTGGGAGGCCGAGGTTTCATGGAGTTCGAAGTTTTTTGTAGCATCTGTACTCATTGTCCAGTACTTCAACAAATAAACCTCCTCAGCACATAGTAATATATATGGGTAATAATCACCCCATGATCTTTTCCAAAGAGGAATACTAAAAAAACAAATTTTGGGACCTTAAAGTACTACATCTTGTTGCTGAATGGAGCAAATACATAGGAAGAAACAGTTGACGAAATGTAGATTGAGAAAAGAAAAAACTTGATCTTACCAATACCTGATGAAGCTGCCGATGGAGAAGATCCACACAAAAATACCCACGAAAATGACTACCCACAGTTCCAGACGAACACGACAAACCAGATCAATGTGGGTATCAATGAACTAGATCAGACGAGCACGAAGACGAAGAACTAACATGAACATGCAAGATCCAGACAAACACGATCAACTGAAGACCCACATGAAAGCTAGACGAACGAGCTCTATTTTAGTTTCTTTCTTATTTTGTGGATTTTGTTTTTTAAATATCGGCTAACGTGGCATCAGCCGACTCTCCACCGCTTGCGCCCCTCAACTGTACGTAGAAGAGCTAATATATATATATTTAGTCGACTTCACTGCAACCACTCCATCCATATGATCAACTCCCAAATAATTTCCAAACATATACAGAAGACCAAAATTAGAAAAATGGTTTCACAATTAATTAAGGAGACGAAACTTATAAAGCTTTTAAGACTTCAATTAGTATATGTTTATATAGGTTATATAAGCTAGCTCTCTCCAGACACCACAATTGAAGATTTGTTTTGGATTTCATAGTAACGAAAAAATTCAAACATATATAAAGGTATATATAAATTCCAAGTGAAACGCTTTGGCCATAAACCAATTTCACAAAAATAAATATATGAATTGACATCGTTTGATGTAATAAGTTAGATTATAAATTTTTTTTTTACTATAAAACAATTTTAATGTATCGCATGAAATCATATCATCAGTTTATAAATTTAATTTTACAAAATCTCTTTATACAACTCTAAACTATTAAAACCAATAGAGAGGCCGGGTTCTCGTCCATCTAAGCAAACATTTTATTCATAAAGAGAGGGTGAGATTTCCTTGGAAAAAAAAAACAAATTAAAAAAAAAACCTATCAAAACTAATACGAAAATTAAGAACCTGAATCAACCACAAACCAATGTGAAAACTTTCATTGGGAATACTTAAAACTAAGAAAAAAAAAAGAATTTTACTTCGGAATGGCGTAGGTGGGTTCTTTTCCTTTTTCCCTCTTTAAATTCGAATTGGTTTTTCAATTTTGAAAATAGTCTCTTTCTGAGATGAAGATGGAAAGGGTTTTAGCCATTACTTGAGATGAAGATGGAAAGGATTGTAATGGAAAATGCAGAAATCAGCCAAAAGAAGGAGAGAAAGAGATGGAGGCAACAATAAAAGGAAAATGTTGGAGTGTTACATCTCACATTGAAAGTATGGAATTAAAAAGGAAAGAAGAAAGACTTAAGATAGAAAGAAAGTTAGAAGAAAAGAGTTAGTTATTTTCAGTTTTATTCTGTTATTGTACTAACAATGTATTATAAATAGGACTCAAGTCTCATGTAAATATTCATTCAATACAATTCAATCTATCACAAAAAGATTCATTTCCTTTNATGTAAATAATTCATTCAATACAATTCAGTCTATCACAAAGATACATTTCCTCTCCTCTGTTTCATTTCTTCTCCTCTGTTTCTTTCTTTTCTGCATACGTTAAGCTCTCAATTCATGTTTCATTGAGTTCTCAACATGGTATCAGATTGAAAACTTAAAGCTTCCGCAACCTCAACTTCTGCCTTGCGAAATTCTGCTCTGGAATTCTTGCATCGATTATCTTCTAGTTTCTTGCATTTTCTTGAATAAATTCTTGAAAATGAGTTCTGCCGATTCTCCTCTTGTCAATCCCTCTCCTGTCAATCCTTCTTCATTTCATTCTTTTAATCAACCTCCTATCAATCCTTCAGATGACTCATCAAGTCCATATTACCTACACCCAAGCGACAATCCTGGTGCTTTATTAGTATCAGAAATCTTCAATGGAGAGAACTATGTTGCATGGAGTCGATCAATAGTTATTGCATTGACAGTCAAGAACAAGGTACAATTTATAGATGGTTCAATCGTTTCTCCTTCTACTGATCAAATTGTTAAACACACAGCATGGTTAAGAGCAAATAATCTGGTTCTTTCTTGGTTGATGAATTCTATTTCAAAAGAAATACGAAATAGCTTGCTGTTTGTAGTATCTGCTGTTGATCTTTGGAATGAACTTAAAGCCAGATATCTCAGGAGTGATGGGCCAAGGGTTTTCCATCTTGAGAAATCTTTGAGTTGCATAAGTCAGGGTGCTGTCTCTGTTACTGAATATTTCAGTACTTTTAAGACCCTTTGGGACGAGTACATCAGCTATAGGCCATTTCCAACTTGCACATGTGGCAAGATGGCAACATGCACTTGTGAACTTTTCAACTTTCTACAAATCAGACAGCAATCTGATTATGTACTCAAATTCTTGGTGGGGCTAAATGATTCTTATGCCTCTATCAGAAGTCAATTGCTGCTAATGGTTCCATTACCAAGTATGTCCAAGGTTTTCTCTCTACTGCTTCAAGAAGAAAGTCAAAGGCAGCTTACAAATTCTGCTACATATAATGAGACTCATGCTTTGATGGCAAAGCAATTCAATCAGCAGAATTACCAGCCAAAATATTTCAAGGACAAACCAAAGAAATCTGCTCTGCACTGTACTCATTGTGGCTATAATGGCCACACAGTGGACAAATGTTTTCAGCTTCATGGTTAGCCTCCTGGCTGGAATGGACCAAAGGGAAAAAGAAATGTGGCTTCTGCTCACGCTGCCATTACAATTCCAGAAGTCTCCAATCAAAATAGTAATGAGCAACAAAAGTTTTGTTTCACTCCAGAGGAATTTAATAAACTAATGGCAATTGCAAATTCAGTACAGCCCAATTCTTCCAACCACAATATTTCTCAACCAGCTGTTAATCTTGTCACGTCTCATTTTTCTGGTAAAGTGCAACCTCCACTTAAACCAACTCTATTTTCTTGCAATTCTGTTGCTTCTAAGTCGAATCCCAATTTATATTGGATTCTTGATACGGGTGCAACAGATCATATGATCTGTTCACCACTCTTATATCATTCTACACCTACACCAATTAATACATTCATAAATCTTCCTAATGGTACTACAGTTCCAGCTACACACATTGGCACTGTATGTCTCTCGGATTCCTTACTTTTGCATAATGTCTTGTGTGTTCCTCATTTTTCATTCAATCTATTATCTGTTTCCAAACTTACTAAACAATCCAATCTTTCTCTTACCTTTACTGCTTCTCATTGCCTTTTACAGGACCAGTCAATGGAGAAGATGATTGGGATTGCTCTTGAGAAAGAAGGACTTTACCATCTGACTCAAGCTTCATCAAAAGCTAAAACCTGCAATCATGCTTTTCTGTTTAATTCTGTACCTATTGCTTTATCCTCTACTCGCAAACAATTAGACATATGGCATTATAGATTGGGACATGTATCCAGTTCAAGATTACATTCCCTCAAACAGATTGAATCTGCTATTACTCTTGATTGTACAAATGTTTGTGACATATGTCCCTTAGCAAAGCAAAGAAGGCTTCCTTTTTCTATATCACAAAGTAATTCTAATAAAAGTTTCGATTTAATCCATTGTGATATATGGGGTCCTTTTGGCACTATTTCTTATTCTGGTTTTAGATATTTTTTAACTATAGTCGATGACTTCACAAGGTGC
>QEOT01009695.1:234786-267286 GCA_003123785.1 Pterocarya stenoptera | reverse complement strand
GATCTCTACTTTTTCATCATAATCTTCGCAAGATGAACATCATTAACATCCATGTTCATCTTGAGGGGGGGTGTTGGAGTGTTACATCTCACATTGAAAGTATGGAATTAAAAAGGAAAGAAGAAAGATTTAAGATAGAAAGAAAGTAAGAAGAAAAGAGTTAGTTATTTTCAGTTTTACTCTGTTATTGTACTAACAATGTATTATAAATAGGACTCAAGTCTCATGTAAATATTCATTCAATACAATTCAGTCTATCACAAAAAGATTCATTTCCTTTCTCTGTTTCATTTCTTCTCCTCTGTTTCTTTCTTTTCTGTATACGTTAAGCTCTCAATTCATGTTTCATTGAGTTCTCAACAGAAAATACAAAAAAAAAAAAAAAGGGTAGAAATAATGAAGAAAGGAGAACTCACACACGCTGGGCAAAGATAGTTAACATCGAGTGTTAACTATGAAAGCACAGGAAGTACAAGAGTTGTGCGTAGTTGTGGGGGGCTCTTTGAAAAGGACGAATTTTATGAGTTCCTCAGTAGAAATCTGAGCAGAACGATGAGAGAGAGAGAGAGAGAGAGAGAGAGAGAGAGAGAGAGAGAGAGCAACGGGTGCGGGGTGAGGGGGAGAGAGAGAGAGAGAGAGAGGAAAAATGATGGAGAAAATAAAATTGTGTTCATTTGTATGTGATTTATTGTTTATTTTAGTGCAACCTATATGTGGCAGTGTTATTCGCGGGTGCCGGTTGGAAGGGTCTCTCTTATAAAAAAGGGGACTTTTTGTTGTTTGTTTAGAATTAATAATCTCCAAAATTTGAGATTAATGGACTAGAACCAAGTTAATTATTACTTTATCCACCTTATTTCTTCTTCATGTATGCATAAGGAAAGCTTATAATTATAGATACATATAATATACATATGTACTGTTTGGTTTTCCATAAACTAATTATTTGATTTTCATTACTATATATGAATTGAAGATTTATCCGTGCAAGTATTCAAGGGTTTTTATTTTGGAATTGATTATTAGTGTATTTTCAATTTAACTGTTTAGGTATTTTATTTTATTTTTTAATTTTTTTTACTTATGATTAAAGAATTGATTATTAGTGTATTTTTTAAATGTTTAAATATGTTTAAAAATATTTCAAATAAAAAGTAAAATAAAAAATACAATTTGTACTAGAGAAACATCAAGTGGACAAATTTGGCTGGCATAATAGCCCTGCCCTTTTATTTTTAAGCGTCATTGTATTATGAAAATCCTAAAATAAAAGCCAATTAATTAAAATTTAAAATTGTTAAAACAACAAAGAATAATAATCTTTTATATAAAACTCACCCCAACATATAAAAATATAAAAAAGTTGTTTCTTCTTATTTATTATTTTTATAAAATACTTGCACCAAACTCGTAGTTAAAAACATTACTCGTTTCGCATTGGGTCAATAAGGTTACACGTTTAGCATTGGGCTAGGACCGTTAGGTGAGATGTAACAGTTGTAGGTGGGTCCTCTCCATCTCTATGATGCCCTTTCAATAATTTGGAGAAATTTTTTTTTTTTAAGTGTTGTGTTAAGATGAGATGAATTTAAATAAAATAAAATATTATTTTTAAAATTTTTGAAAAAATTAAATTATTTATTATATTTTATATAAAATTTTAAAAAAATTATAATAATAAGATAAAATAAATTGATATTTTGTAATGACCCGTTTGAGGAAAAAATTAAGAGCGGTGCTACTCCCACCGCTGGGAGCCACCGCTCCCTCTACAGTTAGTGTAAATTGATGTGTTTTATTTTTTTGTATTTTTTTACATCTATTTTTTTAATACATTTAAATATTTTTTAAAAAATAAAAAAATTCATAATATTATTAAAAAACACTTACTTAATCATTAAGTAAAAAAAATATAATAAAAAAATTTAAAAAGTCAGAGCGGTAAAAATCAGCGGTAAGAACCAACAATAATAGTAGCATTTTTCAAAAATTAAATATATACAATTCTGTTACAGGTACCCAGCATTGGGTACCTGTTGCGGAACCGTGTGATGTGGCTAATGTCACATCACTTTTATATTATTATTTTAATAAATAAATTAAATATTAAAAAAAAAAGATTTCAAAAACCCTCAGAAATTCTTGTTTTCATCTCAGAAATCCTCTTCATTCCTTTGGCCAAACTCATCCATGTTTTGCATCAACCATCTCGTCTTCGTGCTTTTGAACCTGTCATGAGGGAAAGTGCCGAGAAGACACGTAACGACATGAGGAAAGCGACCATTTTGCTTTTTCCTCATCAACTGTCGCGTTTCATCGCCGTCTTGTGCTTTACCTCTTTTTCTTTCTTCTTCCTCCTCGACTTCCATTCATCTTGTTCCAAAAAAAGTCAAGTCTTTGAGTTTGTAGTGGAGGATTCTTTTGGTTTCCTTCTTTGAAAACTCTCCCGTCTTTGCCTACCTTATTCCTCAACCCGAAGAAAAAGTCTTAACTTTCTCGTCCTCTTTCCCATTACTTATTCTCTTTCTACTCTAGAGTCTATATAAAGCTCATTCATTCATCACCCACGAGTCCTAGCTAGTTTTTACCACTGGGTTTTGACAATTCTAAGAGAAATCTCATTTGGGTTTTAGTCCCCTTTTTTTTCGAGTTTCTGAGTTTTGGGAATCCGAATTTGTGTTGGATTTCGAGTGAATCTTGAGTAGTTGATACATTGCTGTGGGAAGAAAAAAATATTCTGCAGGAACTTTGATAGATTGTCTCAGGTGTTTCGGTGCGAGTTCAATCCTGGAGATGAGGTGAACTAGTGAAGATTATCTTGGGTGGAGTTCGATTTCTGAGAGTGCTGAGAAGCAGATGCTAAAAAAAAATGAGAGTGCTGAGAAGAAGAAGAAGAAGAAGAAGATGAGAAGCATATGCAAAAAATAAAAAAATAAAAAATGAAGATGAGAAGAAGAAGTTGCGAGGTACCTCTTCGTGGTTCTGTGACCTTGTGGGTACAAGAAGAAGAAAAAAAGAGAGAAGAAGATGGAAATCAATCGTCGTGGATTTCAGCCGAATTCAACAAAACGCTCCGTTTTATTTTTACACGTGGAGGCCCGTGCACGCAAAGTGTACCCCTCGAGTGCAAATAGCATTTTCGAAATATATAAGCGGTGGGACAAAATCAGCATAATAAAATAAAAATTAATAATAGAATTTCTCAAAATAAAAAGAGTGTCGTTTCAAAATAAAAAGAGCTTAAAGACTCGGAAGAAAGACCACGTGTCGTGGTAAGTTGGGGTTGGTGAGTGCGTGCGTGGGATTGGGTGTTGTTGGAGTCTCATAAAAGTGATGCTCATGTGTGTATGTATATACCTGTTCGTGCGTCTCTCTCTCTCTGCATCCTCCCTCCTTCACACATCAATGGAGGCCGTAGTGTTGTACCTACCGCCCAACATGGGTCACCTTATCTCCATGGTGGAGCTTGCTCAGCTAATCCTCCTCCACCACCACCACCCTTCTAATTATCTATTATCCGTCCACATCCTCATCACCTCTCCACCCATCAACCTTAGCTCCGCCTACCCCTACATCGCCTCCGTCTCCGCCACCACTCCTTCCATCACCTCCCCAATCCCTCTCCCCCTCTCCAGCCCGCCTCATTCCCCTCCATGGAAGCCCTCGTTTTGGAGCACATCAACCTCACCACCCCTCAGGTTGATAAGATTAAACAGTAAGACAATCACCAAACCATCTGCCCGTGATCGGGGCTCATTCCATTTATGTACATTCCATCTATATTTCATTTACGTCCTTTACATTCTAGGCATGTACAGCTATACCTTTCCATATATATGTTTTTCACCTTCTCTTGTATTAGTTTCCTTACTTGTAAGGTCAACTGTAATTGTCTATATAATACAAGCTCTCCTCTGTCATCACTGTGTGAGACAGTTTATTCTCAAAGTCTTTATGGTATCAAGAGCCCATACAGTGAAATTCAGAGAGAGCTAAAAAAAATTTTTCTTTCCTTGGCAAACTCATCTTCAACATACCCCTATCCCGTCACCCAAAGTGTTACTAATTTTGTTTCTCTTCGACTCCCGCCAACCGACTTCCTTCTCTAGAAAACACAAATGCTCAACATTTTGGAGAGTTATGATCTCCAAGGCTTCGTAACTGGTGAAACACCCCAACCTCCTTCAATTGTTGAAGGTGGCCAAACTGGGGTGATTCAAAACCCAGCGTTCCTACAGTGGCGGAAAACAGATCGACTTGTTAAAGATTGGATCACCACCACACTATCGGAGGAAGTACTCGGTATAGTCGTTGACTTCGACACTGCCGTTGAAGTTTGGAATGCTTTGCTGCATTCCTTTGCGCGTGACTCATCCGATCGCAGCCTTTCTCTAAAACAAAGGCTGAGGAGTGAGAAAGCTTGATGAGAGAGAGAGCTTGAAGAGAGAGACGTAGACGAGAGAGAGAATATGGGAGAGGTAATGAGGAGATCTAACATTTAAAAAAAATAAAAAATAAAAAGTGTGTGTTGTGTGCATCTAAACAGTTGTGGATTCCTAGCAAAACTCATAAAAATAAAGGATGATGTTACAGCTCCCGCTGGGGCACCGCTGGGTATAGCGTTATTTTTTCATGTGTTTTTTTTTTAAAGTTGGTTTTTATATATATTTTTTAACATTTTTAAATATTTTTTAAAAAATAAAATAAATGTAGAATATTATTAAAAAATAATTCTTTAATCAGAAAGTAAAAAAAAATTATTAAAAAATACTTCTTTAATCACGAAATAAAATAAAAACTATTTTTTTAAAGAAATATTTTTAAATAATATTATAATATTTTTTATTTTTTTAAAATATTTAAAATTATAAAAAAAATTATATTAAAAAAAAAAACTTAAAAAAACACATAAAAATGTGTTAGACCCCAGCGGGGGCTCCTTTTCGTGCGTCTCTCTTTCTGCATCCTCCTTCACACATCAATGGAGGCCATAGTGCTGTATCCACCGCCCAACATGGGTCACCTTATCTCCATGGTGGAGCTTGCCCAGCTAATCCTCCTCCACCACCACCACCCTTCTAATTCTCCATTATCCGTCCACATCCTCGTCACCTCCCCACCCATCAACCTTGGCTCCGCCTCCCGCTACATCGCCTCCGTCTCCGCCACTACCCCTTCCATCATCTTCCATCACCTCCCCGACCCCTCTCCCCCTCTCCAGCCCGCCTCCTTCCCCTCCATGGAAGCCCTCGTTCTTGAGCACATCAACCTCACCACCCCTCAGGTCCAAACGACCCTCCTTTCTATCTCTCTCTTTTCCTCCATCCGTGCTTTCGTTATCGACGGCTTCTGTACTCCCGCTCTCGAAGTCGGCACTTCCCTCCAAATCCCAACTTACTATTTCTTTCCCTCTGGCGCAAGCTGCCTCGCCTTGTTTCTCTACCTCCCCACTCTTCACAAAAACACCACTAAAAGCTTCAAAGACCTCAACACCCATCTCCACATCCCAGGCTTACCACCCATCCCCTCGTCCCATATGCCGGAGCCAACGCTTGACAGAACCAAAGATCAATATTCTTGGTTCCTTAATTTTGCTACCCGCCTTCTGAAATCTGCTGGAATCATCGTTAACACGTTTCACTCTCTTGAGCCAAATGCATTGAAAGCTATATCCCATGGAATTTGCGTCCAGGACGGCCACACTCCACCCATTTTCTGTGTTGGACCAGTGATCAAGTCCAACGATCAAAGTGCTGGAGGTCAAGCTGAGTGTTTAAAATGGCTCGACTCGCAACCCAGGGGAAAGGTTGTATTTTTGAGCTTCGGGAGCTTAGGTACGTTTTCAAAGGAGCAGCTGAAGGAAATAGCTGTAGGGCTAGAGAAAAGTGGCCAAAGGTTCTTGTGGGTGGTGCGCAGTCCACCTATGAAAGAGCAAAGCCAGCAGTTGTCGTCACAATGTGATGAAGACCCAGACTTGGATTCTTTGCTTCCGGAAAGTTTCTTGGATCGCACTAGGGAGAAGATGCTCGTCGTGAAGCAATGGGCACCACAGGTAGCGGTGCTGAGTCATGAAGCGGTGGGCAGTTTCGTCACTCATTGTGGGTGGAACTCAGTGCTGGAAGCGGTTTGCGCTGGCGTACCGATGGTGGCGTGGCCGCTGTACGCGGAGCAGAGGTTTAACAAGACATTGTTGGTGGAGCAGTTGAAGCTGGCTTTGCCGATGAATGAGTCGGCGGGCGGGTTAGTGAGAGCGGCCGAGGTGGAGAGGCGAGTTAGAGAGATCATGGACTCGGAGGAGGGAAACTCGGTGAGAGAGCAGGTATTGGCCAAGAGACAGGAGGCAATGGCGGCAACGAGTGAACACGGCTCGTCCCGAGTTGCGCTTGCAAAGTTTGTCGAGTCGGCGAAGAGGTGATGGATGGATATAAACACGGTTCACTTCCTTTTTCCGAATGTTTAAGGTTTAAAATATGAGAAATGTCTGTTCAATGAAAGCAGATTTAGAAGCTGTCGTGGCGGATTGACGTGTTATTTGAGGTTATACCGTTTATATATAGAGTAAATTTGACATCTCGTATCCTGCTATGTAAATTTATAAATCTACTCTGCTAAAATCTTTATATACCTCTTTTCTCTTTGGCTGAATTCCTCTCCCCCTCTCTCTATACTTGCACTTCAATCTATAAAAAGTGTCGACCTGAGTGGGAGGAGGAGCACTGGCTCTGCCTTCCTCTCCCCATCTTATGGCTTAGAAGTCATAGACTTAAATTTTTGGTGTTTTTCTTCTTTGGGATAAAAAATGCCATACCATTGAAGTCTCAAGCTGCTGGTCTACAAGGATTAAGAAGCTCTATCGAAAAACGTTGGGCAAGTCATGTGCCTCATGCACCACCCAAAGCACCGCCCACCGCCAGAGCTCTAACCACCACACGTGCTACTCCATTTATTCTTAGGCCTCAGATCATCTTCTGACCATCCACGCCCCTCACAGCCAACGCAAGTACAATTCTTTGTGTTTGTCGGATGCTTGTGAAACTATAATCGAGTCGTCCATCCGTTTCTATCTATCTTATTGTTTTTCCTAAAACTTTGCGTCGACATATTCACCTATCCCAAGTCTATGGAGTAGGAGATGGAGACCTTCTTGAACCACAACGGTTGATTCAATATTAGATCAGCAACTCCATCTACGGTAACTTTTCACAGCTATAGTAGAAATCTTGGACTTACCTCCTAGAGAACTGTTAAAAAATACCACATTTATAGCTGATCATCTCTAGGACCATAGGGCAGTCTATTAACGAGGAGAAACATGGGGTTTGGGCTACTCCTAATTTAGTCCTAATTTCACATTCATATATATTTTTTAACACTTATTTCACTGCTTAATACCTAGGTTTGGGTTTTTAAAGATGCCTGGATTCCAGAATGTCATGTACTGGAAGTTCCTCAGGAGATTGATGAAGATTTGAAAATGGAATCTTTAATAGATGAAGAGACTGGATGATGGAAAGTGGATGGTTTGAGAGCTCTATTCAATCCAAATGTTGTTACACAAATAATGAAGCTGAATATTTCTAGAGTAATGGATGATAAACTGTTTTGGATTCATGAGAAGAGTGGGTTTTACTCAGTCAAAAGTGCTTAAAGGTTGCTTCAGCAGGCGCAAGCTCAAGTAATGAGACTGTTTTCTGGAAAAGTTTATGGCAGTTGAAGTTACCAATAAAAAAATGAAGATTTTTTCAGATGGAAAGCTTGTCAAGAAAAATTGCCATCTTACCATAATTTGGAAAGGAAGCACGTGTTAGAAAATGATATTTGTGCTTTCTGTGCTCAAGGTCGAGAAGATGATGCTCATGCACTATTCTACTGCTTAGAAGTTAGAAATACTTGGTTGGAATTTTTACCAAGTCTGGAACCTGTACAAACAGATTTATCCTTTTGGGATTTGGCTAATTTGGCTCGGGTTAGAGGCACTAAGGATGTGTTTATCAGATTCATTTGTATTGCTTGGGGCCTTGGTACAAAAGGAATAAATTTATCTATGAGCAGACTACTTCGCAAACTAGAGTTGTGGTTAATCATGCACTATCATGAGGAAATGAACCTTGTCTAATCTTTGTACAGGGATGTGTTTCAGAGTGTGTGTGGGTAGGAGAATTGGAAGGCAAGTTTGTTTTCTGTTCCAGAAAACTGGGAGGCCGAGGTTTCATGGAGTTCGAAGTTTGTTGTAGCATCTGTACTCATTGTCTAGTACTTCATCAAATAAACCTTCTCAGTACATAGTAATATATATGGGTAGTAATCACCCCCATGATCTTCTCCAAAGAGGAATTAATACTAAAAAAATAAATTTTGGGACCTTAAAGTACTACATCTTGCGGAATGGAGCAAATACATAGGAAGAAACAATTGATGAAATGTAGACTATGAAAACAAAAACTTGATCTTACAAATGCCTGATGAAGCTGCTGACGGAGAAGACCCACGCAAAAATACCCACGAAAATGACAATGAACTAGATCAGACGAGCACGAAGATGAAGAACTAACACGAACATGCAAGATCCAGGCAAACATGATCAACCGAAGACCCGCATGAAAGCTAGATGAAACCCACATGAAAGCTAGACGAATGAGCTCTATTTTGGTTTCTTTCTTATTTCGTGGATTTTGTTTTTGTTTTTCAAATATCGGCTAACGCGGGATCAGCCGACTCCCCACCACTTGCGCCCCTTGACTGTACGTAGAAGAGCTGTTTTGGAAAAGAAGAAAGAGAAAGAGAAAGAGAAAGAGAGAGAGAGAGGTCTAATTAATTTTGACAGGGCACATGTATCAGATTGCATTTTTTTTATTTTAATTTTGAAAGCCGTTTGCACGCCGCTTGCAAACGGCGACTGTACCTAGCAGTTCTGTTTTCATATATATATATATATATATATATATAGTCGACTTCACTACAACCACTCCATCCATATGATCAACTCACAAATAATTTGGATCAACTCACAAATAATTTCCAAACATATATAGAAGACCAAAATTAGAAAATGGTTTCACAATTAATTAAGGAGAGGAAACTTATAAAGCTTTTAAGACTTCAATTAGAATATGTTTATATAGGTTATAGCTACCTCTCTCCAGACACCACAATTGAAGATTTGTTTTGGCCATGGATTTCATAGTAACGAAAAAGTTAACATTTCATTTCAAACATATATAAAGGCATATATAAATTCCAAGTGAAATGCTTTGGCCATAATCGAATTTCACAAAAATAAATATATGAATTGACATAGTTTGATGTGATAAGTCATATTATAAAATGAGAAACTCTATTTGCACACGGGAGGGGTACCTCCCGCGTACACGGGCCTCCACGTGGATGCTAGAAACGGCTGCGTTTCATTTGCAGCGTGTAGAAGTAGATATAGATAGACTCCTTCGTCTTCATCACAGACGCCAACGACCAAGAGCCCTCAACTGATCCCCTTCGTCTTCATCACAGCGCCAATGACCAAGAGCATCCCCACCCACGACCAAGAGTACCTTACCTCGTTGAGACCCTCTACTCTTCCGCCCACACCGCCCAGGACGAGGCTGCCGCCACCCTCCGCAGCGTCTTTGCCGTCACAATATGCACCCATTTCTCAGCTTCAACTGCCATTTTCGCAAAATCAGATTGAATCTGAATCTGAGAGCAATGTGAGAGAGTGGTGGGAGGGTGTATCGAATCTCACATTTGTAGGATATTCTATTGTGATTTTCCTCTGTTTTCTCGGCCACCAAACAGACTATTACAAACTATTAGGTGATTTTCCTCTATTTTCTCAGCAACCAAACACACTGTTACGGACTATTGCGTGATTTCCCTCTGTTTTCTTGGCAACCAAACTGACTATTATGGACCATTGCGTGATTTTTCTCTATTTTCTCGGCAACCAAACACTGTTACTGGAACTTACTGGAACTTGTTCTTGTTCGGATGGAGAAGCAGCGCGAGCCGTACTATTTCTTGTCCATGGCTTTCTGTGGTTTCAAATGCTAATTCGAAGATTTGGAGAATGAGAATTTTGGAAATGGGATTGAGAAAGGACAAGGATTCGAAACTGATTGCTGAATAAATTTTGCTATTTTCGTCGAAAAGTACCACCGAAAGGAAACTCGTGTCTGTGAGAAAGAGAGAGAGAAACAGTGTTTGCTTCTTTTCATTTCGTTTCTATGTTTGTGTTTTTTTTTTTTTTAAATACATCAACACGTCAGCGATTCCCCCAAAGGTCCCCAACCCCGTGTGTATGTAGCAGAACTGTTATAAAATTATGTTTCACTATAAAACAATTTTAATGTATCGCATGAAATAAATCATACCATCAGTTTATAAATTTAATTTTGCAAAATCTCTTTATACAACTCTAAACTATTAAAACCAATAGAGAGGCCGGGTTCTCGTCCATCTAAGCAAACATTTTATTCATAAAGAGAGGGTGAGATTTTCTTGGAAAAAAAAAAACCCTATCAAAACTAATACGGAAATTAAGAAATTACACCTCAAAAACATCTCACGATTTTTGGAAAGAAAAATTCTTCTAGTCAGTATTTAATACTCCACATCGTATAAAAAAAAATTATAAATGGAGATAAATAGTCGTTGATGTATAGAATTTCTCTGGCATAAAATCCACCCATTTACTCGCACGCACAAGTTTAGGACAACTAGTCAACACAACCAGTCTTTTTCCGTCGACGAAAGCCACGGCTGAACCAACTTTGCCAAAGCAATACGAGAGGACCCGCCCTCTCTCCAGGCTTCCACAACAGCATCTCTCATGGCCGTTACCCTCTCTCTCACCGTTTTCCCTTCTTCCCACTCCATTAACTCCCTCACTCTCTTTCCCAACTCCTCCCCACTCACCCACCCACCCCTCTTCCGAATCCTTCACTGCCAACGCCACCTTCAATTCCTTCACCATCGCCTCTCTGTTCATCCTTTGCTCCGCAAATAGAGGCCACCCAACCATCGGCACTCCAGCACTCACTGCTTCAAGCTAGCGTCGAGCTCCATCCGCAGTGTGTCGCGGGTCCCCCCACTGAGGCATGACTCAGAACCTCCTCCTGCGGAGCCCATTGTTTCAGCACGAAACCCCTATCCTTGGTCCTTTCCAAGAACCCTTCCGGCAATAATTCATCCAACTTTGGCTCTTTTTCGTTATCTGGTGGTGGATTTCTTACCACCCACAAGAACCTTTGGCCACTGTTTTCTATTCCTACTGCCATTTCCTTCAACTGTTCTGTCGAAAACAATCCCATGCTTCCAAATGACAGAAACACAACGCTTTGCCTCGGTTGCGAGTTTAGCCAAGTCAAACACTCATGCTGTCCATCTCCACCTTGATTGCTTCCTGATACCAGAGGTCGAATGCAAAATATTGGCGAAGTCGGTCCATCTGGAACGCATAGTCCAGCAGATATTGCCTTGATAGCTTTTGTCTCGAGCTGTTCGAAAGAGTTTGCGATTAGTCCATTTGATTTGGCCATGTTCGTTGCCGCGGTTAAGAAATACCCATACAATTTGGAACTACGATCCGACATATTTTCCGGGAGATCTGACGCCAGGATGCTAGGTAAGCGGGGAATATCAAGGAGCGAATCCCCCATATCTTCCTTTATTTTATCATAGAATTCAGAGCCGTGATACGCATCCGTCACTAAAACGGTTCTCACCCTGCTACGTGGCAGTTTGTTTTTTTATTTTTTTATTTTTTTTCAAAACTTCAGCCGATTTCCTCACTCACTCTCTCTCTCTCTCTCTCTCTCTCCTCAGGCCCGATTCACTTCGATTCACTGTGCAGCCCGATTCTTCTTCAACTCACCCCGGCGCCGCCGTGAGCCGCCGAGCCTCACCTCTACTACCGGTGAGTCCCCCTTGCGCCGGCGACCAAGCTAGCCATCACCGATCTCCCCCACGCGCAGCTCTCTCTCTCCCCCGCGATAACCCAACCGAAACCCATTTCTCTCCACTTGCGCCACCGTACGCGGCCACCCAGGCCACTGCACCTCCACCAGCTCACACCGGCGACATCCTCTTGCAAACCCAGCCACCAATGAACCACCCTCTCCCTTTCCGTCGCACACACGCAAACTACCCATAAAATGGGTTTCACACGAGCTCGGGGCCACCGACGGGCCTATCGCCGCTGTGCGTCAGGTCTAGCCCCACCGAGCACCTCCCCTGACCCCCGCGGCTCGTCCCGTAGCTCCTCCGAGCCAGCAAGCCCTCCCCCTCTCTCTCGGTCTCTCCGTCTCGCCCTCCACCTCTCTCTCGCTCTCCACCTCGTCCCCGAGCTCCTCCGCGGCCAAGCCCTCCACCTCTCTCTCGGTCTCTGTCTTGCCCCCGAGCTCCTCCGCGCCAGCGAGCTCTCCACCTCTCTCGGTCTCCGGCTCTCTCTCGCTCTCAAAGAAAGAGAAAGTGAAAGTGAAAGTGTAAAATGAAAGGGAAAGGGTTTTTATTGTGAGGGTATTTTTGCCATTTTACAGTGGTGTGTGTTGGATGATGCGTGAACAGGGGTGGATGCGAATCATTTTTCTAGAATTTATGCAGGGTGGGGTGGTAAAGGAATAGGGCTAGAGTGCTTGCACTAGATGTCTATTTATAGTAGGTGGGTGTGCACGGACTGCTCAATACAAATTGAAGTCTAAGCCAAAATTTAAGTGAGTAATTTGTAATTGTAATATAATAAAATATAAATTATTATATGAAATCTTTTCAAAATTTTCAATAAAATGAGATTTTATTTAAAATATTTAAATATAATTTTTGTGAATTTATATTTGCAACAACTTAAAATGAGGCTTCAATGCAGATTTTGTGCCTCAATTTAACACGATCTTAAAAAAAATTATTTAAAATATAAATAATTCATTGTATTACTTATAAAAAAAAATAGTCATTGTATTAAATATTAAATTTAGTATTATGGAACCTTGCACACATTGAAAACTATAAATTATTTAAAATTTTATTTAATAAAACGTTTTTTATTTTTATTTTTTTAAAAAAATTAAAAAAAAACACCTCATTTTTATTTTTATAGGCCTTACATAGAGTGGGAGCCTTAGGTAATGGCCTAAATGGCCTTACAATTGAGCCGGCCTGTGGGTATGCTAAGGTCTGCACCCACTTGGAAAGCAGCATCACATGAGAAGAAATCGATTATCAAGGCTTTGAGTTTGGAGGTCTGAGAGATGGTTTGGAGGGCTTGGTGAAGACCGGGATTGTTGAGGGATGGGAGTAGGAAGAGAAACTCTACTTGGGGAATATTGGAAGGGATATCAGAGATTGGGGGGAGCTCGTGGAAGTTGATGGATGGGGTGGTTAAGGGTGTGCATCCGGACTGGATTTTTTTCCGGTTCGGTTAAAAATCTAGAAATCCGGATGATTCGAGCGAATAACCGCCCGGATTTGATCTGGGCGAATATAAAATTAATTATATCCGCCTGGATCATAACGGATCCGGTATTTAACCGGCATAACATCCGTAACCAACTTTTACGTAAGGTTGAAGCCGTAAGGTGGTAACCCAAAAGGTAAAAGTTAAGTAACCCGTAGGTTACCTCTTCCCCAAAACAAAAGTAAAAAGGTAACTTTTTCATTTCCTCTCTCTCGGACTTTCACTTCTCGATTTCTCTCTCTCTCTCTCTCTCTCTCTCTCTCTCACATTCTGCTTTGTTTCCTTTCTTTCAACCATCTTGAAATTGCAGCACACACAATACTTGTCTCTCTCTTAGGGTTTGTACGTGCTTCATCTGAAGCCCATCTACATCTATTTTTTTGTGAGCTCTATCTCTCTCTCTCTCTCTAAGTTTGTAGATCTAAATTTATGTTTGTAGATCTGAATTTGGGTTTGGTTTATTTTGTTTTTATTTTTTTTTCCTAATCTCTAGTCTATTTTCGATTTTTTCTTGCTATTAATCTCTCTAGATGCTGCGATTGTGTTCATTAAACTTTTTTTTTCCATTCTTTTTGGTTTGGATCTGGGTTTGGTTTGGTTTTTTATTTTTATTTTTATTTTGTAATCTCTAGTCTATTTTTGTTTTGGATCTGGGTATGGGGTTTTTTGTTTTATTTTTTATTTTTTTTTCTTGCTAGTCATCTCTTTGGATGTTGGGACTGTGTTCATTAAACTTTTGTCCCCTTCCTTTTTGGTTTGGATTTGAGTTTTATTTTTTTTTTCCTAATCTCTAGTCTATTTTCAATTTTTTTTCTTGCTATTAATCTCTCTAGATGCTGCGATTGTGCTCATTAAACTTTTTTTTTTCCATTCTTTTTGGTTTGGATCTGGGTTTGGTTTGGATTTTTATTTTTATTTTGTAATCTCTAGTCTATTTTTGTTTTGGATTTGGGTATTGGGTTTTTTGTTTTATTTCTAGTCTATTTTCGTTTTTTTTTCTTGCTAGTCATCTCTTTGGATGTTAGGACTGTGTTCATCAAACTTTGTCCCCTTCCTTTTTGGTTTGGATTTAAGTTTGATTTTTTTTCTTAATCTCTAGTCTATTTTCAGTTTTTTTCATACTATTCATTTCTTTGGATGTTGTATATATCAAGAATCTGAAGTTCTATATTTCTCCACTGCGTTCATTAAACTTTTTTTTCCTTTCTTTTTGAATTGGAACTGGTTTTGGTTTGTTTTTTTTTTCCATTTGGGATATGATTTTTTACTAGTTTCTTGATTTTCATTTCTTTGTTTCCCGCAGCTCACAATGAAGATGATAAAGGGGCTTGACTTCAAATGTTCTTCACAGTTCTTTGCTTCTTTACTGATGTTTTTGAATTTTTCATTATTTGTTCCTTGTAAAGCTAATGACTTGCAGTACGATGTAACAATAATATAAAGTCTATAGTGTATCGTGTATGTTGATATCTATTATTATTTATTTTGTTTTATAAAAAATTAAATAGGCAATAAAAAAAGTTCAAAAAATGCCTATAAAAATATTCACTATATAAAAAAATCCCTATAAAAATGACAAATATAAAAGCCTACAAAAAAAGCCACTTAAAAAGTGTTAAAAAGTTATTTTTTTAAAAAAAAAATAGTTCTAAAAATGGTAAAAACTAAAAACATAATTTTTCTGAAAAAAATCCGGATATCCGGTTTCAACAAATCCAGATATCCGCCCAGATTTCAATCCGGTTTATCCAGGCGGATATCCGCCCGCTTTTAAAAAGTCTGATCCGGATCCAAATTCTCCCGAATATCCGGATCCGGATGCACAGCCCTAGGGGTGGTGTGGTTTTGACGGCAGCTATGTATTGGGCAGTAGCGCTGGTTACATAATCGGGGTTGGAGGCGGTACGTGCGTTTTGAGTGTTCAAGATAAGGACAGTGACTGAGATACGAGGGTAATGTTGGAGTATGAGCTTGGCAAGCTCTACCATGGCGGTCAGGTGGCTTCTGCCTGCACAGGGGTATAGAACTATGACATCGTCCATGTTCGCGTTAGGAGAAACAAAGTAGCAGCGTGGCGATTATATATCCCTGAGAATGCATGCATTAACAGCAAGTTAATAATTGGATATTTAGAAGTTTGACCTCTTGATGAGGCCTCGTACACACATAGTCAGAATGTTTTGTTTTGTTTATTTATTTATTTATTCAGGTGTTGATTTCAATACCTAATATTAATGTTAGGTGTCAATCACATTATATAATATTTAGTGAGAAGCT
The DNA here is from genome assembly GCA_003123785.1 of Pterocarya stenoptera. Taxonomy (NCBI): domain Eukaryota; kingdom Viridiplantae; phylum Streptophyta; class Magnoliopsida; order Fagales; family Juglandaceae; genus Pterocarya; species Pterocarya stenoptera. Next base: position 251,562 of record QEOT01009695.1, on the reverse strand, counting down.
TAGTTTGCATGGTCGAAGTAGTTGGGCTGGCTGATAGGTGAGATTCTCTATTCCAATTTTTTTTTTTTTTTTTAATCAAGCATGCATACTATTATAGATAAAATATTACAAATATTAGGGTGGGTCTTTTCCACAGTCAAGAAACAAAATGCATCTAGATAAAAGATCAGTGGGTATACAACCAAAAACAAGGTCGATTGCTGCCCATTGTGCCACTAGATGCGCATATCGATTTACAGATCGATAAATTTTGACTAGTTTCCAATACCGATGAGGAAGGAAGAGGCTGAATGTCTTCAACAATGGGGAAAATTTGCCAATTGGGGGAGGAGTCAATGCTTTGGATTGCTTCAATAACCAATTTGGAGTCACCTTCAAAAATAGCCAAATCTTGTTGTCGGTGATAAGCCATTTTTGCTGCTAGTTGAGCTGCCAGTGCTTCTACTACAAGTGGATTTGAAGATTGAATTTTTTCAGTTTGGATTTCCAGAAATTTCCCGTTGTGGTCTCTGCATACCGCTGAAGCGACTGAGAAAGAGTCTCTAACTGCTGCATAAAAAAAAAATAGCTTTGATAATTGGAGGGAGGAGTCTTCCAAATTCTAGTTTGTTTCTTTTGCTTCATCCTCGTGCCATCGTTGATTTTAAGTTTGTTTTGATGAGAATGTTTGAATGTATGAGGAATATTTTTATGGGTTAGATCCTCGTGCCGTCATCTTCATCCTCGTGCCATCTTCATCCGTGGGTATGTTTTCTTTTCTTTGTTTGTTTTGTTCTCTCTTTGTTAATTTTGAGTTTGTTTTGATGAGAATGTTTGAATGTTTGAGGTGTATTTTTATGAGTTAGCTTCTTGTGCCGTCATCTTCATCCGTGGGTATGTTTTCTTCTCTGTTTGTTGATTTTGATAAAAGTGTTCGAATGTTTAAGGAGTATTTTTATGGGTTAGATCTGTAAAAAGTTGACAGAAAGTAAAACACATCATAAAGTTTAAGATAATTTAAACATGGTGATCTGTGGGCATGTGGAGTCTCTATGAGAGACAGAGAGAGACTGTGTAATTGAAATTTTATTTGCCCGTAACTTTTTCTCAAGAGTTACACCTTGCATGCACATCATTTTAAGCTAGGCTAATCTTTCATAAAGTTTTTCTTTGCTGTCTTGCAATATATTGGACAGAATCTCAATTAAAACAATAAAGAAAATTATAGCTGAGAAAACATGAGATTTTATGCTCTGTGAATTAAATGCATTTACTTGGTCAATTCTTAACAGATTTTTCTTTTGAAACTTTTTAACTGCTATGTGCCTCTACTCAATATTTAGTCATTGAGCTGCTTTTATATGTTATGTCTACTGTCAATATTTAGTCAAATCGATTTTTGTATCATGTAAAATATAGTTAGTAATATGATTTGAAAGGTTTTGTTTTTGTTATTTGCAAGGAAATGCTTTCTCTTGGGTCTTTCAAGACTGGCGCCATCCTTTTGGTAAGAAGTAGGACTTATGGAATTACTTTTTATTCAAACTGTTGTTTGATCCTATCCATTGTTTGTTTCCTACTGTGATATATATCAGATATTTGCACACATCACACTCACATATCAGTCATTACTATGGCTAGCTAGTCTTAATATTTCCAAATTGAAGTCTTTATTGTAATATCTTGTTCGTAAGAATATCTGTAGTTAACTTTCACTTCTTCATTTCATTTTTCTTGTGAATATGCACTTGCAAAATATTTTTTTATTTTCCTTGCTAAGTAAAATGTTTTGTGATTTTAGGAGATTCAAAAAATTGCTAGTCTGCCACTGATGCCTTACCACATGTCTGCAGATGTTCATCTACATCAATGTCTTGCAAATTAACCAGTACAACACCAATACCAGGAAGATATTTGAAGTAGAGGGGACAGAGATCCATCAATCTTCGTTAGATGATGTGTTTCCGCTCACACCTATCTAATAATCTTCTTCCAAAGTTGTGTTTTGTAATTTATATATTGTAATTTTATGTTTTGTAATGTAATGTATAAATACTAAATAATATAATATGTAGTGAATTGCATTGTGTTGCTTGCATTTTACATGATAAATATTGTATATATTTTCTTTTACATGTATTTAGTTAAAAAGGTAATTAGTTTCTAACTTTACTTACTTTTTACATAAAATTTAATTTTCTGTTTTGATATATTTTTATTATTATGGAAAATGTTCAATGCTATTATGCTTTTCAACATGATTTCTTGAAATATAGCTTTTAGATATTTAAAAAAAAAAAACAAAAACAAAACAATTATGCTTTTTAACATTACTTTTTTTTATATAAAAAAAAAACATTTAACCATAAAAACAAAAAACAAAAAAAAAGGGAAAAAACCAGGTACAATCCGAAACCCGGATTTTTGAGTTTTAAAAACTCGAATTTCAGCCCAGGTCTAACTCGGGCCAACCCGGTCCAGGTTTCAACCCGCATTTAAAACCTGGGTTCCGGTCTGGGTATACTCGATTCCTGGGCCGGAACCCGGATGAATAGTCTTAGAGATGATCAACTGTAAATGCGTGTGTGTGTTTTTTTTTTTTTTTAATTTTTTTTTTTTTTTACAGTTCTCTAAGGAATGTTTAGAAATAATTTTCATATCATCTCATCTCATATCATCTAATCTAATCTCATTTCCTTATCAAATATCATTCAAATTCAAACACTTTCAAATTAATCATTACAACTTTCTCAATCTTTCAAATAAAAAATAAAAAATAATTCAACTTTTTCAAATTTCAAAGTAAAAATAATATTAAAAAGTTATATTATAATAATATTTTAATTTTATAATTTTTTTTATTCAACATTTTCACCCTCCTCTCCCATAATCTAATAAATACTTAACTTAAATTATCTTACAACTATTCACAAGTTATTTTACTGTTATTCACAAAATTCTTTATCTCATTTCATTCGCTAGGTATTCCTGAGAAGTAAGTCGAAGGTTTCCATGCACGGTGGCTTTTCAAAGCTACTGTAGATGGGGTTGCTCTAATTTTGAATCAATCGTTGTGGTTGAAGAATGATCGTTTGGATTAACAAGTTTTTTTAATCTATCTCAACTCATCTAATCTTCATCATTACAATTTTTTCAAATTCTCACATAAAATATAATATTTTTTTAAAAATCCTAAAACAATTTTTTCAAATTCTCACATCAAAATATAATAACCAATTCAATTTTTTTAAATTTTAAAATAATTTTTTTAAATTTCTACACAAAATATAATAAACAATTTAACTTTTTTAAATTTTTAAATAATAATAATATTATAAAAATATCTTATTATACTATTTATAAATTATCTCAACTTTTCCCTCCCAATTCAAACCATCCAAATTCTGAAGCGTGGATGGTCAGAAGATCTGAGGCCTAAGAGCACTGGCATCCGTCTCATCAAAAGAGAGATTTCATCAAAATTTGATGATTTTGGGACTAAAACACCAGCATTGGATTGGCTATACCTTCAAAGCTCAAGCTTTGAGCTACAGTAACTTTACTTCCATCTTCATATTTGAAGATACACTATTCATTATCTATACTTATTATTTTATTATAAAATGTATTTCTTACATTTTCTATAATTTGTGCAATTGCAAAATATGAAAAAAAAAAAATCTAAGTGTCAAATTAAATTATTAAAGTACATATGATTAGTGTAATTGTAAAATATGAAAAAAAAAATAAAATTATTATTATTAAAAAAATAATATTATATTATTATTTTGATGATTCTAATGGCTAATTCAATGTGGAGTTATAGATAAGTAAGTTTTGAATTTATGGAAAATATGTACTTTTCATCAAATTTTGAAAATGAATTTGATGAAGCCAATGCCAATGCTCTAAGAATAAAATGGAGTAGCACGTGTGGTGGTCAGAGCTCTGGCGGTGGGCGGTGCATGGGGCCCACATGCCCCTTTGTGTGGTGCATGAGGCACATGACTTGGCCAACGTCTTTCGATAGAGCTACTTAATCCTTGTGGACCAGCAGCGTGAGAATTCAATGGTATGGCATTTTTTATCCCAGAGAAGAAAAACACTAAAAATTTAAGTCTATGACTTCTAAAGCCATAGGAAAAATATTGTTCTCTCTAACATTACTCAGCGCCATTGGGAAGATGAAGGCAGAGCCAGTGCTCCTCCTCCCACTCAGGTCGACACCGAGTATATATAGAGAGAGGGGAGAGGAATTCAGCCAAAGAGAAAAGAGGTATTAAGATTTTACCAGAGTAGATTTATAAATGTCAAATTGACAGCTTTTAAATTTGCTTTCATAGAACAGACCTTTCTCATATTTTAAACCTTAAACATTCGAAAAAAAGGAAGTGAACCGAGTTTATATCCATCCATCACCTCTTCGCCGACTCGATAAACTTTGCAAGCGCAACTCGGGACGAGCCGTGTTCACTCGTTGCCGCCATTGCCTCCTGTCTCTTGGCCAATACCTGCTCTCTCACCGAGTTTCCCTCCTCCGAGTCCATAATCTCTCTAACTCGCCTCTCCACCTCGGCCGCGCTCACTAACCCGCCCGCCGACTCATTCATCGGCAAAGCCAGCTTCAACTGCTCCACCAACAATGTCTTGTTAAACCTCTGCTCCGCGTACAGCGGCCACGCCACCATCGGTACGCCAGCGCAAACCGCTTCCAGCACTGAGTTCCACCCACAATGAGTGACGAAACTTCCCACCGCGTCATGACTCAGCACCGCTACCTGTGGTGCCCATTGCTTCACGACGAGCCCCTTCTCCCTAGTGCGATCCAAGAAACTTTCCGGAAGCAAAGAATCCAAGTCTGGGTCTTCATCAGATTGTGACGACAACTGCTGGCTTTGCTCTTTCATAGGTGGACTGCGCACCACCCACAAGAACCTTTGGCCACTTTTCTCTAGCCCTACAGCTATTTCCCTCAGCTGCTCCTTTGAAAACGTACCTAAGCTCCCGAAGCTCAAAAATACAACCTTTCCCCTGGGTTGCGAGTCGAGCCATTTTAAACACTCAGCTTGACCTCCAGCACTTTGATCGTTGGACTTGATCACTGGTCCAACACAGAAAATGGGTGGAGTGTGGCCGTCCTGGACGCAAATTCCATCGGATATAGCTTTCAATGCATTTGGCTCAAGAGAGTTAAACGTGTTAACGATGATTCCAGCAGATTTCGGAAGGCAGGCAGCAAAATTAAGGAACCAAGCATGTTGTTCTTTGGTTCTGTCAAGCGTTGGCTCCGGCATATGGGACGAGGGGATGGGTGGTAAGCCTGGGACGTGGAGATGGGTGTTGAGGTCTTTGAAGCTTTTCGTGGTGTTTTTGTGAAGAGTGGGGAGGTAGAGAAACAGGGCGAGGCAGCTTGCGCCAGAGGAAAAGAAATAGTAAGTTGGGATTTGGAGGGAAGTGCCGACTTCGAGAGCGGGAGTACAGAAGCCGTCGATAACGAAAGCACGGATGGAGGAAAAGAGAGAGATAGAAAGGAGAGTGGTTTGGACCTGAGGGGTGGTGAGGTTGATGTGCTCAAAAAAGAGGGCTTCCATGGAGGGGAAGGAGGCGGGCTGGAGAGAGGGAGAGGGGTCGGGGAGGTGATGGAAGATGATGGAAGGGGTGGTGGCGGAGACGGAGGCGATGTAGGGGGAGGCGGGGCCAAGGTTGATGGGTGGAGAGGTGATGAGGATGTGGACGGATAATAGAGAATTAGAAGGGTGGTGGTGGTGGAGGAGGATTAGTTTAGCAAGCTCCACCATGGAGATAAGGTGACCCATGTTGGGCGGTGGATACAGCACTATGGCCTCCATTGATGTGTGAAGGAGGGAGGATGCAGAGAGAGAGAGACACACACGGACAGGTACATACACATATGAGCATCACTTTTACGAGACTCCAACGACAGTCAATCCCACGCACGCACGCACTCGCCAACCCCAACTTACCACGACACGTGGTCTTTCTTGAGGCTTTAAGCTCTCTTTATTTTGAAACGATACTCTTGCACCACCGCTTATACATTTAATTTTTTTCTCAAATGGGCCAGTACATGGTACTTGACAAGTTGTTCCTAAAAAAGTTATCTTTCTTAGAATAATTTTGCTACATACAACCGGCGTGCGCAACCTTTACGTAACCGGCTGACACAACTGGATCCCATGTCTCCCTTTCTTCCACCTTCTTTCTCTCCCCTTTCATTCTTCAGTCTATCAATGGATTTAGTGCTTCTCTCTTGCAAACAGCTCGGTTCCGTGAATCATGCTTCCCGACCTCAGACAGAAGAACTACTGAGAAGGAAACAGCTCGACTCTATCAAATAGCTCTTTGACCTCGACCTCAGACGGAACCCATTTCGGGAAGAAGACCATCTGAGAAGGAAAATGTCCAAACTCATTTCCACTGCAGAGTGTCCAATACAATTATATGCAGAAAATTATTTTCTCCTCTACACTTATGGTTGCTTTCATATGGTTTACTTTCATATGGTTTACAGATGAAAGTAACATTTGCAAAAGGTTTACAGATGTATATCGCGTTTTCCCATCAGTGTTTTCTGGAAGAACTACTGCCATTAGCTTCTTCCCACTGCTTGGCCTTGTGGGACTTTTACTTCAGTGAATCAGTTTGCTTTACTCCAAGGTTACAAAACTCATTCAGAAGTTCCTTGCAGGGGATGGCTTCTTGGGAACTGGCCTATAGAGTTTTAAAAAAAATATGTGACGGAGAGAGAGAGGTGGACGCACTGGACGGGGCAGTTGAGTTCTCCATTCTCTTCTCTGCAACAAGACTTGAACAACATAGACAAAGATGAAGAGTGAGCTGAAGAGAGAAGTATGAAAAAATAATTTTTTTTTGTAAAAGGTGGGCCCGGTGACGCGGGCGGTTTCTCCAGATTTTGCAAGTAGACTTTTTCTTCTTTGAATTATTGAAAGGGGCAGGAAGGAGATGGAGAGGACCCACCTACAACTGTTACATCTCACCTAACCCAATCCTAAACGTGTAACCTTATTGACCCAATGCTAAACGAGTAATGTTTTGAATTACGAGTTTGGTGCAAGTATTTTATAAACAGTTCCTTTTACAGCATTAGTATTAGATTGGTTAAATTTATTTTTAAAATTTAACCAATATAATATTTTTTTATATTTACTTATTTTTTTAAAAAATTTAATTTCTACATTAAATTAATTATCTACTCTTTATATAATAATAAAATATTATTAAATTAATAATATTTTTTATTTAATTTATTTATATTACATTTTATAATTCTACTAATTTAATATTAATAATAATTATATTCTAATTAGATTAATATTAAAAAAATTATATTTTTAAAAGTCATTTAATACTAATACCAAAAAATATTAATTAAACTCATCTAAATTTTTATTTAAATTTCTTAATTACAAATCAAATAGTATTTTTACTAGAGTGAAAAATTAATATTTTAATATTTGTTTAGAGTGAGAAATTAATATTTTAATATTTGGTGAATCAATAGTAGTTCTCCATCTTTAACCAACCACTATAGTAAAAGTCTATTTCATTTTAGACTTAGCCAAATTTAATGTGGAGTGTTTTTTACATCAATTATCTAAATCTTAGATAATTTTTACATTTTGCCAAACCAACGTGAATGCTCTTAGACATGTTAATCCTATAAGTTGACTTGATTGGAGACTACTTATAAGGGGACACATCAGCTGAGTACATGAAACACGACTACACCTGGCCACACCAAAGCCCCTATACCCTTTACAGAATTCCCAGCCCGCGGAACAGATTTCATTTCTTCCCCTTTTCATAAACCCAACCGCACGATTTATTGGAACTGAAATCTCCTACTCTAGACCGACGAACCCATATCGTCGCACCAACCGGCTCACCCACAGTTGGGTTACTAATAATTGGGTTCCCTGTCTAATTGTTCTTGTTAATTCAAAGAATTTGAAAGGTCGGATATATATGCATTTTTGTTCTAGACAGTCTATTGTTTCCTCAAAAATTTCTCTGAATCGAGAAGTAGCCCTATCTAAATGATGAATGAATCATTGGAAGCAAAAAGAAAGAAATTACACCTCATTTTCAAAAGCAAACGATCTTAAGCTTGGTTTTCTCTTCTCTTCCTTTATATTAATCGCAACCAATAGGGCTGAGCACCGACCAAGTCGGAGTCGGAGAGCCCAACCTCCGACTCCGACTCCGACTTTTTCGGAGGTCGAATCCGACCTCCGACTCCGACTCCGAAGACTATGGACTCCGCTCCGACTCCGACTCCGACTTGTCGGAGTCGGAGTCGGAACGGAGTCGGATTTTGAAACTGTTTTTTTTTGTCTTTTTTATAATTATATTAGATCCANACAACACCTGCCATCCATATCCACATCCAACTAAAACAAAAGAAATATTTACTTATCACATCCAACTTATCACTACAATAAACAAAAGAAACATTTTCTTATCCACATCCACCACATGCACCACACCTGCCATCCACACACCCATTATAATTACTTCACTACTACAACCCTACAATAAACATTTTCTAAGTTTCATTCTAACAACAAAAGAAATCCAAAATGTTCTAAGTGGAAATTAAATTAAATGTTCCCAACAACATTTAATTTAGAACTTCCAAATGCAACAAAATAAAATAAATTACAAACTTCTAAATTACAATATTCTAAATGCTCAACAAATGTTTTCCTTCCAAATGTTACAAACTTCCAAATGTTCTTTCAAGTTGTGCCTGAAAAAAGAAAAAGAAAAACTTTTGGTTTTTCTTGACTTGGTTGATTTTTTGCAAATTTTTAGTATTATAGGTAGGAGAGGGAACTTACAGCAATGTGTATAAAGCTCGAGATGGAGACACCAAAAAGATTGTTGCTCTAAAGAAAGTTTGTTTTGACATGTCTGAACCTGAGTGTTAAATTCATGGCGTGAGAGATAATGATATTGCAGCAGCTCGATCATCCCAACATAATAAAACTAGAAGGATTAGCTACTTCAAGACTACAATACAGTCTGTATCTAGTTTTCGATTTCATGTAGGGGAGAGGGAGAGAGAGAGAGAGAGAGAGAGATAAGATAAAATATTATTATTCTTTGTTGTTTTAACAATTTTAAATTTTAATTAATTGGCTTTTATTTTAGGATATTCATAATTCGATGATGCTTAAAAATAAAAGGGAAGTACTATTATGTTAAGTTTGTCCACTTCGTATGTCCCTAAAGCAAATTATACTTTTTTTAATTTTTTATTTCAATAATTTTTAAATATGTTTAAATATTTTTTAAAAATAAAAAAATATCACTATACTAATAGTCATTTTTTTAACCAACAAACTAATACCCCCTCCTCATGTATTAAAAAAATATTAAAAAATAAAATAAAATACAAGAATGGTCAAATTGAAAAGACAAGCTCAAAACATTGTATCATTTTCCAAAATAAAAACCCCTGAATACTTGCACAAATAAATCTTTTTTTCTTTTTTGAAAAATATACATCCTTTGTATTACTTATGAGTTAATTGTATACAAACTTTCCTGTAAAACAATATTCTGAACTTCAGATGGAACACTCTTCTTCCAGATCTTCTCCTCAACAATAGAAAGAGAGATTTTTGCAAGTTTATGTGCAACTTGATTACATTCCCTAAAAGTATGTTGTACTGTTCAACTTGGCCTATTCTTCAATACTCCTTTCACATCTTCAACCATTTGCCCAAACCATTCCCAACTTTCCATTTCACTATTTACTGCCTTAACAACCATTAAGGCATCTCCCTCAAAGATAACATTTTCCATATGCAGATCTGCACATAGTCTCATTGCTCTCCACAAAGCTAGAATCTCAGTTGCAACTGGACTATAGTGACCTTCTTTCGAGCTACATAGAGATACCAGAACCTCTCCTTTGTCATCCCTTGCAACCATACCAGTCCCTATTTTACCTTCCTTCTAATTTAATCCAGTATCCTAGTTTACTTTTACCTGATCACCACTTGGGGCTTTCCATTTGCTACCTCTTCTTTCTGCTGCAGAGACCACATCCCTTACATTCACGGATTATTGTGCCATTTGGAACTCTTCTAGTGTTGCCACAGCTCGCTCAATAACTGCACCAGGACTAGCAAACTTCTTTTAAAAAATAAAAGTATTTCTTTTCAGTCATACCCCCCTCATCACAACTGCCACCAACTCTAGCTCCCCTTTTAGTAATTTTTTAAACAACCTGTCCCATAACTCAGTAAACTGAACCTCCTCACTAAACCATTTTTGCAGGAGACTCTTATGCTCAGCCCAGACATCCATGGCCCCCTACAGTTCCATACAACATGAGTTATAGACTCTATTTATGATTCACACATAGGGCAGCATGAGTTATCCACCACTCTTCTCTTGAGTAAATTCCTTCTAGTTGGTAGGCAATCATTTAAAGCTTTCCATAGGAACACTTTAACTACTCCTGGCACATTTAAGTTCCATATCAACTTCCAATCAAACCTGGTCCCATCTGACTTATCCCTTCTTTCCCTTCTCTTCCTTCCCACCTCTAGATAATAGGCACTTCTCACACTGAATAGCCCATCTTTTGCAGAACCCCAAATCTGCTTGTTAGGCATACCAGATTTACTCAAAGACAGGCTACAAACAACCCTAGCTTCATCCTCATTAAGAACCTCTCTTATCAGTGCTTTCTTCCATCCCCCTCTACTAGAGTCAATAAACTCACTCACTCTCGCATCTCTGCTAAGAACAACAACAAGAGACTGAATACAATTAGTTAAGGGAGTTGGAATCCACCTATCACCCCACACCCTTACATTATGTCCAATGCCAACTCTCCAAACCAAACCTGCATTAAGAAGTTCCAGTGAGCTCCATAAATTCTTCCAAATTAGAGATGGCCTATGGCCTAACTTTGCATGCAATAAATCAGAGTGTCTGAAATATTTATCTTTTAGAACCAAAGCTGCCAGTGATTAAGGATTTGTGAACAACCTCCAACATTGTTTAGCTAGCATAGCAGAATTAAAACTTTCTAGTTCTCTAAACCCCAAACCCCATTCGGACTTTGACACCCCCATTTTTGACCAACTTCTCCACTGAATTGTTTTTGTCATTTTCCTTAAAACCCCACCAGAATTTCGCCATAACAGTTGCAACTTCCTTACATAGCTTACTTAGTAACCTGAAAACATTCATATAGTAATTAGGGACTGTTTGAATGACTGCTTTCAAAAGTTCCTCTTTACCAGCAGGGGACAAAAACTTGTTCTTCCAGTTATTCATCATTTGCCACACTTTATCCTTCATGCTTCTAAATGAATTGTATCGAGATCTGCCAATCATAATTGGCAAACCTAAGTACTTCTCACAATTTGTAATCAATTTTGCCCCAAGCTCCTTTCACACACCTTCCCTCACAGCTGACTTTGCATTGGGATTGAAAAAACACAGTGGTCTTCTGCTTGTTCAGACTTTGACCTGAAGCCTTCTCATATAATTCTAGGATGCTCATTATTTTCCTCCATTCAATCCAGGAATCTTTGTAAAAAATAATGCAATCGTCTGCAAACAAAAGGTGAGTCACTCTTGTACCTCCCCTAGCCACAACCACACCTCTTAGCTCCTTTTGTTCCTCTGCCTGATTAAGCATAGCACTCAACCCTTCAGCACACAACAGAAAGATGTAGGGAGAAAGTGGATCTCCCTGCCTTAGACCCCTTGTTGGCTTGATCAATTCATCTGGGCTGTCATTTGTCAAAACTGCATAGGAGACAGTAGATACACAACCCATTATCACTTTCACCCATCTCTCATAGAAACCCAGCTTCCTCATAACCTCCTTCAAGAAAGACCACTCCACCTTATCGTATGCCTTAGAAATGTCTAGCTTTAGGGCCATACTACCCATCTTATCCTTTTGCCTTGTTTTCATAGAATGCAATACTTCATATGCAGTTACAATATTATTAATAATAAGCCTTTTAGGAACAAAGACACTTTGGTTTCTTGAAATGACATCACTCAGCACTCTCTTCAATCTATTGGCAAGAGACTTTGCAATGACTTTATACATTACATTGCAGAGGCTAATGGGTCTAAAATCATTGACTGATTTATGCTCTTTAACCTTTAGGATTAGGGCAACAGAGGTGTGATTCAGTCCACTATCCATCCTTCCCCCATTTAAAAAATTCAAAGTAGTCTCACACACATCATTCCCCACAATACCCCAATAAGACTGATAAAAGCAAGCCCCATATCCATCAGGTCCTGGAGACTTAAGAGGGCCCATCATTTTTAAAGCTTCTAACACCTCCTCCCTTGTAAAGGATAGCTGCAAATAGTTGTTCATTTCTTCAATAACTCGACCCTTTACTGCATTTAAACAAGAAACAATAATGTTACTAGAAGGGACAGCAGTAGTATATATCTTAGAAAGATGGGCTTTAAAGGCTTCAGCTATCCCTTATTGAACCACTCATAGAATTGACTTGGAATCCAACACAGCCAAGATCTTGTTCTTTTCTTTTCCTCTGGTTAGCACATGCATGGAAGAACTTTGTGTTTTTATCTCCCATCCAGTACCAACTCTTCTTTGCTCATTGCTTCCACTTCAAGTGTTCTTGCTCTAATAATAATCCCACATTTTTCTAAAGAGATCTCAGTTCCTCTACATTTTGTGCTTGATCCTGCACTTCTTGAATTCTTTTCATGAGCAGTTCTATATCTTTAACTCTATCTCTGTCTTTTTTCTTGAACCATCCCACCAGATCCCCCTATAAGCCTCCACAGAACTTTAACTCTCTTTATGGGATCTACAATTTTGCCCTCTCTGTTCCAACCTTGTCTGACCAACTGCTCACAGCCCTCTACTTTAATCCAGCTTGCCTCAAACCTGAAGGGCAGTTTCCTTCTACCTTGCCTAACTTCATTTTCCATCATGGATAGCAAGATAGGTAGATGATCAGAACTTCTACCTGCAAGTCCTTCCACCCTAATCTCCTTAAACATAGCCCTCCATTGATTATTTGCCACACACCTATCCAATCTCTCTTTGGTAAAGGTATTTTCATTGTGTCTGCTACTCTAGGTAAAGAAACCACCCTGACAACCCATATCAAACAGACTATTACTCTCTAAGGCCTCATGAAAAAGGGTCATTTGACTTTCACTTCTCAGGTTTCCCCCACATTTCTCTGCTTGTGTGAGAATTTCATTAAAGTCTCCAGCCACACACCAAGCAACCTGATCTAAGGGCCTTAATTTGTTCAACAAATCCCATGAGAACTTCCTTTTACTCACATCAGGGTGCCCATAAAAACCTGTAAAGATCCACTCACCCCTATCCCCTTCCTTCCTTATCAATATACTAATGTGCCATTGTGAATAGTTTACCAACTCCACCTCATCCTCATGCTTCCAGAATAAGGCTAATCCACCCTTTCTTCCTAGTGGATCCACACTCACACAACCCTCCATCTTTAGTTTCCCCTTTAACCTCTCCAACTTCCCTCCCTTCACCTTAGTTTCCATCAGGAAAACTACATTGGGCTGCTTATTCTTCACCATAAGGTGAAGATCTTGAACTGTCCGAGGGTTCCCAAGCCCTCAACAGTTCCAGCTGATGATTTTCATAATACCTGGTGGGGCTGCATCACAGCCACCACTTCACAGAGATCCATAACAGGCTCTGCACCCTCATCCATTCTTGTCTTTTTTTCCTCCCACAACCCTCATCATTTTAGCATCTTCAACAATCAAAGAGCATTTAGAATTAAGGTTTGAGAGACATACCAAACTAGCCTGATCCTTTCCCTTTGACTTCTTTTCCAACTCCTTCTTCCTTCCATAGTTTGGCCATTGACAATTGAAGTTGGATCTACCTCTGGCAGTTGATCAACCCGAGAAGAGTTGTAATTCAAAATAGGAGCTAAGGCCACCTCCTCCTCCAGCCTTGGTAAACCTATCCTCTTACTGACATTCGATCCTTTCTTTTTCAAATTCTCCTCCTCCTTCTTTGCCTTAGTAATCCCACCCTTGCCTTTCTCAGATAAAATGTTGTTTTGCTGCATACCATCCAAACTCTCTTCCCTTCCTTCCTCCCCCTTTCTCGATCCCTCCCCCTCCATGCCCTCCCATCTCTCCTCCCTACCTTCCTCAGTGCTTTTTTTCTCTTGGTTATTGTTCCTTTTTCTCTGATTTTGTTTTCTATTCACCACCCTTACTCTCATCCACGTACCATATTGTGCTACATCTACCTCCCCACTCCCTGTACAGCCATCTTTCCCATGAACAATACATCCACAGTTGAAGCACATCTTTGGTAACTTTTCATATTGAAAAGGCACCCAGATCTTACCCCCCGAAATATTGACAATTCTTCCTCGAGCTAAAGGAGCCATCATATTGGACTCAATCTTCACTCTCAAATAACGCCCCCATGCCATTCCATCATCATTCACATCAACTTCACTGACCCTTCCAATCGAAGTCTCAATCTGTTTTCCCATCCATTTATTCATATATCCCAACAGGAGATTGTACATTTGAACCCACACTTTTGCATAATTGAAATCCAGCAGATTAGTCTGAGTTTCCCCGTCTTATTCCTTTAAAACAAACAAGTAATTGTCAAATAGCCAAGGGCACCCTTCCAGTACTCTCGATTTATCTCTCTCACTTGCTAAAGTTATAGCAAAATAGTTAAATCCAATTTCCTCAAAATCCATGGTTTCCCCACCCTCCAGATCTCCTTCATCGTCGTCTTCACTGCTTCTCTTCCAATTCTTCTTGTCGAATATATTTTCCCCACCAAACTTATTTCTCCCCTATCTTTTTCGTTAAGCTTCAGTTGACTCCAGGCCTCCTCTATCTCCTTCATTCCTCCCCCGCAACCCACCGTAGTGAGTAATGACTCTGCCCTTTTCCTCCCACTTGCGCGGGAAAAAATGGACTAACAAACTTCTCCTTCCAATCGCCCTTCAGCAGACGGTTGAGAGAGAAGACTGTGATCCCACTCTTTCTTGCGAGATGGTATTTCTTGCATGGATAAATCTTCATTTCATATATAGTAATGAAAATCAAATAATTAATTTATGGAAAACCAAACAATATGTATATTATATGTATGTATAATTATAAGCTTCCTCATGCATAAATGAAGAAGATATAAGGTGGATCAAGTAATAATTAACTTGGTTCTAGTCCATTAATCTCGAATTATGGGGATTATTAATTCTAAACAAACAACAAAAAGTCCCCTTTTTTTAATGAAAAAAGCTAAATACAGTCGTTCTATGCAACGGTGGTGCAATCGTGGGCCCACCTCTCCCCATACATGCCCCCTCTCCCCTTCTCCTTCAACCTCTATCTCTCCTTCTGCATCTCGATCTCCGACTATCTCACTTCTCCTTGTCCATTACTATTACCAAATACCATTGTAGAGAAATCCTCCTTGCACTACTGACATGGGGTTGAATTCTAGAAATTTTCAAGGTCCAAGTTGAATACATTAGTACTAAGAGTGAAAGCCAAAAAAAAGGAATTACTTTGTTGAATTACTTATTCGAAATGATTCTTTGGTTACTCCATAATAGACTAGATCATCCCCTAAATGAGTGATGTAATTCTAGCCAAAAGTTGATCCTCCAATAACATATGTCCCATGAATTTTAACATCTTTAGCTCCCCGCTTCTCTGACGCAACACTTGAGAAGAACTTATTCTCAAATAATTTTACAAATGCCTTGTCTTATTGAGGATGCTCCATTGTTGGCTTAAGATCCTAGGACTGCTCTTGCGACTTCTGATCATCCTGGTTTTCACCTGACAAGGGCTGGCCTTCTACCACGTTCTTACTCTTACTTGCAGAAACTGTTTCTGCAGTAATCTTTTTGTATAGTTTCGTCATAAGTTTCATCTGTTCTAGTATATCTTCAGCTACCTTACAATTCCGAAAGTTAGGGGTTTGGAGAATCTCAACAAAATGAGGACGAAGCTCTTTAATAACGGCACGCATCTGAAAGTAGTTGCGGTTCTGGATATGAATAGTGGTGTCAAGCGGTCTCTTCATTCTCTTTAGAGGAAAATGAGTGGGAGCAGGAGGTTTTGGAGGTGGGCAATGGGCGATAGTTAGAGGGTTTGAGAGTTGAGTTGGTGTGGTCTAGGCAGGCATAGGTTCTTCCATTGACGACGACCTGAGGTGTTGTTAGGGGTCCGTTCAAACAAATGAAGAAGAGAGAGAGAGAGAGAGAGGCGCTTGGCGGTGGAAAATTCTTCTTCAACCTTCTTTTTTTTTTTTATAATTTTTTTATTAACACTAACGTGACACTTGCGTCAGACAATTGCGCATCGACTCCCATCCGCGACTGTACGTAGCAGAGCTATTTCTTTTTTATACAAACCTGAGTACCTGGTTTTTAATACGGAACCTGGGTTTCATACCCGGATCCGGACTGGTAATATCCGATTTTAACAATGCGGATTCCGGCCCAAGTTTGACCCGGGCTGAAAACTATAACCAAAATCCAGATAGGACTAGGACGAAAAGAATCCAATCCGAATGAACAGTCTTAATCATCTCTTGGACCATGGGGCAGTCTATTAATGAGGAGAAACATGGGGCTTTGTCTACTACTTAATTTAGTCCTAATTTCACATTCAAATATTTTTAAAAGTGGTGTACACCTGAAACATTCAAACAGTGAAATGAAATGTACACAACTTTTAACTTTTAAGTTG